>BSBM01000205.1:7962500-8155000 GCA_027924585.1 Larix kaempferi | reverse complement strand
AAACTGATAACCGCTTTGCCACAAACGACAGCTCTTGGTTTACCTCACGGGTGGGAACGAGTCAATCAGGTAGGGGTCGTTGCCCTTTTCGCTGGCAGGTCCTCTCAATGGGCCAGCTACTTCGGGGTTCCTGTGGTACTCCTCACAATGAGTTTTAGGGCTTATGCCCAAGTACTTCCCACAGTTAAGCGGATAGGGATTATTCCCAAATCTGAACCTGCAACAGATGCGAAAAAAATTTTGGCAGAAATTTCACCCAGCGAGCCCAAGAAAGTGCTCTGATACTAGATGTGAGGCACCTACAACAATTAATTAATATGAATATGCGAAATAGCAGAAATGAGAGAACTCAGAATCACTTTTATATTGATCACAGGCCACTTCGAGGGGGCAACCTCCTATGAGCAAGCTCAATACAAATAACTTCACGGTGCCTTCATAGGTCTCAACACACACTTATATACTAATTCTAGGCGCCAATATTATGGGTTGAAACCATGGGCCGTTACAAACTATGGATCAACAATACTACGGGCGACTTACAAAGCATATGCGCCAACAACAATAACACAAACTATTGATCAACAAATACTACGGGATGACTTACAAAGCATATGCATCCAACAACAACATACTAACAAGGTAAAGACATGGGTTCCTAACATACTTATCCGACAATTCTTTGTGCTCAACAGACAGGCGATTATACTTATTCACTACGAGATCCCTGTAGGCCTGCTCATTAGCCACAGTATGTTGTAACATGCAAGCTCTCCTCTTTGTCGACTCAACTTCTCTAACTATATCAGCCACATTATCCTGCGTTGCTTTTGCTGCTTCTACAGCGGCGGATGCCATAGCTAAGGGAGCCTTATTTGTATTTTGCATTACTGTGGTCTCCTGCCGGGTAACAATATCTTCTTGGAAGAGTCTCTTTATCCTCTCTTCCGATTTTAGGACCACTGCCTTTCTCTTCTTATCATACACAAATTCATCCCATCGAGACACCGTATGTTCTTCTGATGGAGTGTAAGGGACGATTGGGAGGTCCATTATATTTATTTCTGCTTCTGTGGGTGGGGTCTGGACAACCTAAGAAGTGCCTTCCTCCACGTTTTGGGTGCTGGGAACACCTGTTTGAGGTATGTCTGTTTCCATATCCTGGGTGCCGGAGCCACCTGCCTGGGCATCTTCATAGGTCTTAAGTTCTTCCTCCGCCTTTTGTTCCTCTGCTTTTCGCCTTCTTTCTTCTTCTTCATCTTGCTGCTGATTTTCATTTTCTTCCATCTGCTTTGCATCTTCAGCTTGTTTCTGCAGTCTTTCATTTTCTGCCTCTTGCTGCAACTTTGCAACTTCAGCTTCTTTCTACAATCTTGCAACTTCAGCTTCTTGCTGCAATCTTGCAACTTCAGCTTCTTGCTGCAATCTTGCAACTTCAGCTTCTTGCTGCAATCTTGCTTCCTCTTTCAACCTTTTCTCTTCTTGGGATCGGGCATCAGCTGCTTCCTTCCCTTTCAACAGGCTGGTTTTTCGGGCCTTGGTAGAGCTAGAGCTTGCTCCACTGCCTTGACGACAAATCTGCAACTCAGTCATGTTGCTGATGCCTTTGAATGCCTCTTCCTCGGCATCATAATAATGAGCATATTCAAAATGAGCATAAATTTCTTTGCAATGCTCGGCAACTTTCCCCCGCCTATCATTTCTATGGAAAATTACTTTGCCGAAGTGGAAAGCTTTCAGCTCTTGAACAAACTCCTCAGCTAAGGAAACCCCTAATAATTTGTAGGCTCCTATGCAGAAGGGTAAATGAGGGAAAGAAGCCTTATGTTGCTTGTTAAGCACCGCTCCGATTCCATCAAGGAAAATTTGTCTCACTGCTTCCTTGAGGACTACATAGTCAGTGGCGTACTTTGGCAAAATGTATGGAGCTTTGGTCCCTCCAAACATCCTGATGTAGGTGCCCTTCTCTGAAAAATAAAAATATCCATAGTTTTCCAGGATCTCCATGGCATTTTCTAACAGACAGTTGGGCTCTTGCTTGAATATTTGCTCATATAGAGGCATGATGAACTCCTCGAAGATGAGCTTATAGCTTGCTCTGTAATTTTGAGCCCACATTATCTTGTAAGCAGTGTAGACCGGGGTTTTGGATTTATCCCATGTGCAACCTAAGCTGGGGAAAGATAGCTTGGCTAAAACACAGTCAATGAGATAGGAAGACATGTAAAATTCTGACTTTTTTAAGGCCAGACCTTCTCTTGCAGCAACCACTGTGGATGCCAAACTATCTGAAAGGATAGTAGCCCAGTCAAACACAGTCCCTTTGAATTCTACGAAGTGGATGATGGGGGCCCACTGTATCCTATATACAGTGCCATCGAGCATGCCGAAAATTTTGCACAGCATTAGGGCGATTAACCTAAAAGGAGGTCTTAGGTTCTAAACATCATATTCATCATTACCTCTCTTTCTCAAGTGCTTTCCTGTGACCAATAATTTTTTGGCCATCTCAATATTGTTCATCTGGCCCAACCATTCATCACTTAGAGCTTGCTGGGATGTGAGAATTTGTAGGTTGCCGCAATATATGCTGGGTGGAATGAAGCGAAAGATTCTCCCCTGCTGTCATGTAATACTCTTGATTCTGAGTTGGCATGTTCCAGTATCCACCCGATTACTTTAGAGCATGGGAATAATTCAGGGTGGGTAGAAGCCCTAGCTATGCCGAAAGCTCCGATGTTGAGGTATATCTGTTCTTCTTCTAGTAACACATCCAGGATATCCTGGTCCCTGATCATCCTGTAAACATCGCCCCAACAGAGTTCGGGAGGAATGCCGATGGTGCACTTAGTATCTTGGAACATATTTTCAGTCCTTAGTGGCACTGGCTCTGGTTCCATCACCTTAGCTTTCTTCCTACCACCTTTTGGCATTCTGGCTTATCCCTGCTAGCAACCAAATATAAGTCATTATAAAAATGTGCAACTTGTTATGAGATTTTAACAAAGAGAAGGACCAATTCAACATGCTAATGAGAAATATAGACAAATTATGAAGCTGCATGTTGGGGAAGTAAAATAAATCACTCCAAACAAGAAATATGGTTCTGAGACTTGATTATCCTAAGCAGACAAAGTTTGGAATGCTTCCGAAAGGGTAAGCATATGACGTGGAAACAACCTGCTTCCCGCCTAGCCCTAGGAGAGAGGGTATCCTTCATCGTTGCACATCTAAAGGTCAATGGTGGGTGAGCCTGGAGTGAAACAATCTTATGATGAAACAAGAAACTGCTTTCCACATTCATCAAAAGGTGAGGGGTTCAACCGACCACTACTGTTATTAATAACATTTACGAGACGTAGTATGGCCGGTACGAAGTTTGAATGAGGGTAGCAATGCTTGGAATATGGCCGGCGAAAAATTCGGGTGGTCACAGCTATGGATTTTAGCCGGTAGAAATAAGGCACCTACGGGGCCACGGCGGCCTTAAAAACAAAAAATAACGACATATGCAACCAATGTCTATCGGCCACATTATGGATGGGAAAACCCCAAAAAAAACTTAATGTGGAGATGAGACAAAAAGAGCAGTTAAAAAACCTACCTGGTGACGAGATAGTGGCTGAGTGAGGTGGATGCGGTCATGGATGCGCTGAGCTGGAGTGGTCCTGGCGCGGTCTTTCCAACAGCGTTTGTTTGAACGAAAACTAACAATGTGATCAACCAAACCACCATCGTCCTTTTAAAAGGTTAGACACGTGTGGCATTAAACCGGTTGGTGGTGCCATTAAAACGGGGTTTTAATTTCTCGTACGGCGTGGTCATTTCAAGATGTCTCGACATTTGTGCACGACTCTCATTTGCGAGGCGGACTTACGAGTTTCATCCACAATTGCGGAACGTTATGGCAAACTGCCTTGGCGTTTCGGAAGAGATTGGCGTATCCTTCCGAAATGCAACTTTTGGAAACTTATCGCGGGTGGTTTCGGCGAGTCGTCCTGCAGTTTCAGGAGAGATTTGAATTTCTTTCTGCAATTTTGATGGAGATATGCCAATTGCTTCCGCAATTGCGGAATAATTTCGTGAATGTTCCCGCCGTTTCGGGAGGCTTTCCTGAATGGCTCCTTTGAAAAGAACTCGAACGCTTCTGCAGTTTCGGAAGGGAAACCTGAAAGGTTCTTCCATTTTGAAAAGGATTGGCGAATGGCTCCCGCAAGTCAAGATATATGCTTAAGTTCTTTCCAAAAGCGCTCTACGGAGTTTCAGAAGGAAAACCTAAACGCTTCCGCAGTTTCGATAAAAATGCTAAGTCTTTCCGCGGAGTTTCGGGAGAGAAATGTGAATGGATTTCGCAGTTTCAGAAGGGAAACTTGAATGGTTCTGCCATTTCGGGAGGCTTTCTCAAATGGTTCCGCAGCTTCAATAAAAAATCTAAGTCTTTCTGCGCAGTTTCGGGAGAGAAATGCGAATGGCTTCCGCAGTTTCGGAAGGGAAACCTGAATGGTTCCGTAGTTTCGGAAGGCTTTCTCAAATGGTTCCGCCATTTTGGGAGGCTTTCTCAAATGGTTCCGCAGCTTCAATAAAAAATCTAAGTCTTTCCGTGGAGTTTCGGGAGAGAAATGCGAATGGCTTCCGCAGTTTCGGAAGGGAAACCTGAATGGTTCCGCAGTTTCAGAAGGCTTTCTCAAATGGTTCCGCCGTTTCGGGAGGCTTTCTCAAATGGTTCTGCAGCTTCAATAAAAAATCTAAGTCTTTCCACGGAGTTTCGGGAGAGAAATGCGAATGGCTTCCGCAGTTTCGGAAGGGAAACGTGAACGCTTCCGCCATTTTGGAAGAGATTTCTGAATGCTTCCTGCAATTTCGAGAGGAAAACTTTCCGCGTTTTCGGGAGACAAACTTGGATGCTTCCGCAACTTCGGGGGAATTTCATGAATTTAATCTTTAGAAGAAAACTTGAAATTTTCAAGGCAGAGACTTCAGTTGAAAAACAAAACTAAGTAAAAAGGAGAATTAACCTCTTAAGGCAGTCTTTCTAGAAAAAATAAAAGAAGGGGCCCCAATATGTAAAAATTTTTTTGGGGGGGATGTTGCTGCAACAACAGGCTTAGTTGTCAATATTCTAACAAAGAAGGCATGGCAGAAAATGGGGAGCTCGACGCTGAGCTGGTCTCCTATACAGTTGTGACTGGCTAATCAGGCCGAGGTAACACCAATTGGGAGGGTTCCGTGCCTCGTTGTGGACATTGAGGGAATGAAAACCTGTGTTGATTTTGATGTTATTGAAGTTGTCGATGGGGGAAGATCGTATCCCCCATTGTCGGAGATTGGATGGGCCAATGACAGTATGGCAGTAATTAATTTCAAGAAGCACATGATGACCTTTGAAAATAAAGACCTCAGATTCATAGCTCCGCTGGATCCGACTAAAGGGCGTAGGTATGTTGAACCAGTAAGGGATGAAGTTGTAAGTGGATGGGATCATGCGTATAATATCTCTGAAGACTACATCCATCCAACTACCGACGGTGAACTCGGTTGGTGTAGCTTTATCTCTGCGTCTTTCAACTCTGATGATGCTTTATAGAATTGGCAAAATCGCTTGCATGAGGTGTCATTCCACAAGTGTGGGTTGATCACGCAATCGCTGTGCCGTGTTGTGACTGAGAGTGTTGCATCACCAGTATGCGAAGGATTTCCTGGTATGTCTGATTTTCTAGTCGCATTTGAAGGCAAGGTGTCAGAACCATAGTGATTGTTGGAATTTTAGGAGGCGCTGAAGGATTCTCCAGCACATTGGTGGGTTACCCATAAAAAGTCGATTACCGGGTGGTCGTAGTGTCGTAGACTGATGATGGTTCGCTTCGACAACACATAAATATACCACACTGGAAAATATGATGGGAGGAATGACCCTGGAGGTCATCTGATTGAATGTATGACTTTATGGGCCTTGCGACCAAAGGATGAATGGGTCCATGCCTTTGTCCACACTTTGGATGAAATGCTGCGATCTTGGTTCTCCTCAGATGAGTTGCACGGGGAGATTACCAATTGGTTAGAGTTGATGGTTTTCTTTACTCATACCTTCAGTTTCGCGGATGCCAATCCAGATGTTCACAATGCCCTGCAGCTCATCCACGATGTTGTTCTGAAGGTGGTTCTAGTTTCCTACCCTATGGATCCGCATACGCATTGTGAGATGCAGTTGATGATGGAATACTATAATATTACTAGAGGGCCAGAGGATGGTGATGACCCATGGAATATCAATATTTCGGAATCAGAAGGAAGTCGGGATGTCGTAGCACCTGACTCACCGACCGATCCGATAAGTCAGTCATTGAAGCTAAGGAAGGTCAACATTGGGATGGAGGAGATGTTAAATTTTGATCATTAATTCATAATACTCTAGGATCTTTACCGAGAGAATAACATATACAGTATATCAATGCATGATAATCACAATAAGCATGACAAGCATCACAAGAATCAAAAGCATGAGAGACAAGAGACACAGAGTTTCTGTGGGGAAAACCCTAAGGTGAAAAACCCCACAACTTCCTCAGAGATAGAGAGAGCAATGGCTCAACCAAAGTACAACCAAAATACACTGAGATAGTCTCCTAGTAGCAGATGATCCTCCTCCTCACTAGTGCACCACTTTCTGAGTGAGAGTGAGATACTTTTTCGAGTGATCTAAATAGAGATCACCTGACCTCTATTTATACTAATCTGTTTGCCCAGTGACCTTATGGGGCCGACTTGTCTAGCTAGGTACATCCACATTATAATATATATAATTCAGGGCCGACCCCACATGGTGGTCTAATAACCCATCGGCAAGTACACACACTTGCGACACTTGTCAATCCACATGATGACACTTCCTTATAGAGGAATAACACATCTCTAATAAGGGTACAATAAATATATATGAAATACATAGATGAAATACATTCCGAAGTTACATATACATCAACACTCCCTCTTAACTAGGAAGGTATTTCTTGACATAGATCTGCTAGACAAGTCTTCTTCTCGGGATCATCATCATCGATGCATCGTCATCGTCATTGTCACTGCTGCTGCTATCTCAACCAATCTCTGACTCTACTCATCATAGGAAGTTCTACAGAGCCAGTCCTTTTTCATACTGGATGTAGGCCCACTGCCTGCAGGTCTTCGTCATCACTGGCCATACTGTGGAATCCTCAGGACTTATTACGTGCGTCACAAAACCTTGAAAGAGCATCCCAGGCTATTATGAGCACACGGCTCTACCTATAGGATCTCCCAGGGCCATATTATATGTGACCTCACCACAAAACCTCTCAAGAGCATCCCATGCTGTTACGAGCACGCGGCTCTACCTATAGGATCTCCTAGGGACAAATTATATGTGGTCACCACAAAACCTCGCAAGAGCATCCCAGGCTGTTATGAGCACGCAGCTCTACCTATAGGATCTCCCAGGGACAGATTATATGTGGTCATGGAAAAACCTCACAAGAGCATCTCAGGAATTATTACTGGCACACAACCCAACCTATTGGATCTCTCAGGGACAGATTATATGCCATAGGACAAAAACTTGAAAGAGCATCTGCCAGATATCCCACGGCACGAATTACATGCCATAGGAAAAACCTCGAAAGACTATCTGCAGATCTCCCAAGGCCAAATTATATGTCCTTCCAGAGCAAAACCTCGAAAGAGCATTTGCGAGATATCCCAGGGCATGAATTACATGCCATAGGCAAAACCTTGAAAGACTATCTACAAATCTCCCAGGGCCAAATTATATGCTCATCTGCACAACCTGATCCACGACCATAGAGTATCAACCTGATACTCACCATACATCATCCTGATGTACACATGATCATCCTGATCATCATCACTGCAACATCTTGTTGCATGTCATCTGGAGCAACATCCTGAAGCTCGTCATCCACGATCATCCTGATCATATAATGCATCTACCTGATGCATACCAAATATCTACCTGATACATATCATCATACATGATCCACTTGATCATACAATGTATCCACTTGATACAAATACAAATACATGATACATATCACCATACATGATCCACCTGATCATACAATGTATCCACCTGATACATATACAGATACATGGTCCAAGCATCCAACATGATGCATACAAAATACATACAAATGATCCTACTGATCATATCCAGCATCCAACATGATGCGTACATGCATATACATATAAATGATCCAACTGATCATATCCAGCATCCAACATGATGCATACATACATATACATATAAATGATCCAACTGATCATGTCCAACATCCAACATGATGTGTATATACATATAAAAATGATCCAACTGATCATACAAAGCAGAAACCAGAACATCATCCTGATGTTTATCATCCAGCGCTTACATCCACAGCCATGTGAAGGATCCTCCTTCCAACATGCTTGGAATGGCTTCAGCATATGTGTCCATCACTTCTTCCTCGAAGTGTCCTTGATCTGAAGAACACCAAGCCTCTCCCTGAAGTACTCGAACTTCACCTTGACTAGTGGCTTCGTCAGCACATCTACAATCTGCTTGTCCGTCGCAACATACAAGAGCTTCACAGCTCCTCTCTGCACCATATCCCTGATATAGTGATATTTGATCTCTATGTGTTTTGACCTGTCATGAAACACTGGGTTCTCGAACAGCTTCAAACAACTCTGGTTATCACAAAAGATACCAGTAGCATCCAACGAGAGATCAAATAACTCAGACAGTAGCTTCCATAGCCATACTGCCTCACAACTAGCTGAACAGGCTGCAACATACTCTACCTCAGCTGTACTCAGTACTACACAGGATTGCTTCTTGCTAAACCAAGAGATCACACCTGATCCCATACTGAAGCAGCATCCAGATGTGCTCTTCCTATCTACAGCACTGCTAGCCCAATCTGAATCAACATAACCCTGCAGGTTAAAATTTTGATTCGCTTCATACTTGAGCCCATAATCCACTGTACCCTTCAGGTACCTCAGAACATGCTTTACAGCAACCAGGTGAACACTCCTCGGATCTGTCAAGAATTGACTCAATGTGTTCACAGCAAAGAAAATGTTTGGTCTCGTGTTCATCAGGTACATCAAGGACCCAATCATCTGACGATACATAGAGACATCAACTGGCTTAGATGAAGCATCACATAGAAGCTTTAGATTTTATGCCATAGGTGTGGCCATGGCCTTGTAATCCATCATCCCAAATCTCTTCAGGAGATCTACTGTGTACCTCCCTTGACCAAGGAAGATCCCACCTGCACTCTGCCACACCTCCATACCTAGGAAATAGTGCATCATTCCAAAATCTTTCATATCGAATTCAACAGCAAACTTCCTCTTAGTATCTGCAATCAGTTTGTTATCTCCTGTTACAAATAAGTCATCCACATACAGGAGTAGAATCATAGGATTCCCTTCCTCAACCTTGTAGTAAATGTTGGAATCCACTTTGCTCTTGGTAAAGCCCAAACTAGATAGGAAACTATCCATCCTACCATACCAAGTTCTGGGAGCTTGTTTCAAGCCATACAAGGCTTTCTTCAATCTGCATACATATGACTCTCTGTCAGGTCTTGGGACTGCATCCCAAACATCTTCTTCATGATCGACGGATCATGGCATTCCATTTCTTCATCCTAGATCCTGGGAACTTCAATATCTTCAATAGATATCTTTGTTGCTGGAACAAATGTTGTAGTCCTTTTGTAGGTGAAGATATACGGTCTTTCCTACAAAACAAGTTAAATTGCATGATTAGAAACATCTCATAATTTTCAGAACAAATTCTTTACACATAAAGAAATATGTCATGCAGTCATGCAGTTATCTTAGCTAATGCTTCAATACAACATTTATCCATGTTCCACAACTTTCTAGATGCCTTCAAGTCTCTACCAGAACATTGTTAAGAGTTTGCACTATTCCCAACATGTCAACAAAGAGGTTTCATTCTAGATAAGTAGCACTGGAATGTTGTACAGTGCCATAGGCCACTTACCCATCACATGCATATTAGTAGTATACTTTTCATTAATGAAATCATTCTAATATGCACAATACATCTCCTAAGTCTAGGAACATAAGCATAATATTATTTAAACAAACAAAATAGGCAAGAAATGATAATTGAAATACTTATCTTTGTTTGTTTGTTGGGTGGACTCCCTCTGAGTCTTTGCTTCCTGGCAAGAGCTGCTAAAGTAGCTTCTTCTACACCTTTCTTTTATGGAATGTAGGAAGATGGTTAACTCCCTCTGAAAATCTGCATCCTTGCGGGAGCTGCTGGAGTGTGCTCCCTCTTGATCTCTGCTTCCTGCATTACCTGTCCTTGAACTTATATTCATCCTTGCTGACATCAATCTTCTTGAATCCTGGAAAGTATATTCTGTAAGCCTTCGAGCTTTCACTGTAACCCACAAAGATACCCTTCTTTCCTGAAGGATCTAGTCTAGTCCTCTTTTCCTTTGGGACATGAGTGTATACTGGACAACCAAATATTCTGAGATGGCTGACTTCAGGTTTCTTACCAGAAAAGACCTCTTCTGGTGTCTTGTTGTCTAATATCTTGTGGGGTGTTCTGTTCTGCACATATACAGCTGTTCTAGCTGCTTCTGCCCATAGATGCATAGGTAGATCCTGGTCAGGAAGCATTGCCCTTGCTGCTTCCATGATTGTTCTGTTCTTCCTTTCTACAACTCCATTCTGTTGAGGATTATAAAGAACAGTCAACTCCCTCTTAATCCTTGAATCACTACAAAGCTTCTTGAAGTCACCTGAGGTGAATTCTCCACCATTGTCGGATTTGAATGTTTTGATTTTCTTGTCAGTTTGATTCTCCATTAAGGTTTTGAATTCCTTGAACTTATCAAACACCTCATATTTGTTCTTCAAGAAGTATACCCAAGTCTTCCTGGAGAAGTCATCAATAAATGAGACATAGTAAACATACCCACTCAGAGAACTGGATGACATAGGACCACATACATCTGAGTGGATGATTTCCAGGATGTCTTTTGCCTTGCTTTCACTGCTTGGGAAAGCCTTCTTAATGTTCTTACCTTTTGCACATCCTTTGCAAACACCTTCATGTTTGGTCTTGATTTTAGGAAGACCTTCTACAGCCTTGCTTGCAATTGGAAGTGCCCTATAGTGCATATGAGCAAGTATTTTATGCCAAAGTTCACTTGGATCCATGGATTCATGCACCATGGCATGTTTAGGTTGACCCTTCAATTTGTACAATCCTCCCTGTTTCTCTCCAATCACTATAGCTAGGGTTTTACCCCTAGCTTGTGCAAATGAGCACCTACTAAGGAGAATGGACTCCTTAGTAGCAGTTCAGTAAATGTAAATAATTAAGCTAAAACAGAAATGTAAACTAATCTAAAACACATGCATGAAACATAAAGAACAATTTGTAAACAAGGGTTTTGTATTGATATTACCTCCAATGTGGAGGTTGATGAAGCTCTTGCAATGTCCAAGAGGGTTGCTCCAAGCTCCAATGTGCTCCTTCTCTTTCTCCAATGGTGGAAATGGGCCAAAAGGGGCTCTCAAGGTGAAAGTGGCTCAATGGTGAGCTAGGGTTTCAAGAGAGATTTTGGCAGAGTAAGGGTATACTTGATTGTGGATGTGAAATAAGGGATCTCCATCACCTATTTATAGTTTTTTGGTGGTGGAGTGCTGACCCATGGTTTTGGGAACCCTATGGTTTAAGGCAGCTGTATAGCGTTTTTTCCTCCTTTTACTCATTATTTTATATTTTTTATTCCCTTTTTAGAGGGATTGTGTTATTTTAGAGGAATTTTGGATATTTTTGGAGGAAAAAGGAGTTTTTTAGCCTTTTTGAGGCTATTTTGATGGTTTTGTGGCCTTTTGGAGGCTTTTTAGTGGGATTTTTTTGGGTTTTAAAGGAAAATATGGTAGAAAAAAGGACAAATGAGCCATATAATGTGGTAGATGAGGTAGTGAACACTTTTTGGGTGTTAACAGATTGCCCCCTGATGTGCGAGGGCAGGAGCTCATCGTATGGCCGATGGACATCATAAGTCATAAATGGTTTTCCTGGGGTGTGGAGAGAAAAGAAGAAACAAACTGAAGCCCGGAACAACGATCCCGAACAACTGCAAGAAGTAAAAGTACATAACCTCACTAATGGATGAGGAATCATCTGATCATATGGACGAGGCGGGCATACCCATGCTCGTATCAGAATATAACATAACAAACAACAATGGGGTCCAAAAAATGGGGACCTGATATGTACATGACCTCAAATACTGACTGAGGAATAATATCAATATATGGACGAGGCAGGCATACCCATGCTCGTATCAAGATACATAAAAATAACAGTGAGGCCCGAAAAGAGGGACCTGTAAGATACATAGATAACCACTGTGTACATCATAGGTGTCCAGAGGGGACACAAATCTGGGACATACTGTTGGGCTGACCATGTCTGAGCTGAAGAGCTGATACACTGGAACAATCAACAGTGCTACTGAATGTGGTACCAAAGGAACTAATGGGCTGCTGGACCAGAGTGACAAGGGTCATACTCTCAATGGTACACTGAACTGGAACTGATCTGGGACTGAATTGGGTACTCAAGGAAGCATGTAACTGGATGGCTTCTGAATACAAATGCCAATGCAGCCCGGACATCCACAGGAACATATAACTGGTCGTTCCGAAGTGACTCACCAATGTGCTAGAGTCAGGGGAAATCCGGGGTCTTCGACAAATAATGTAAAGGATGTAACCCTACGCGATTCTCGACAATGCGATCAAGGTGCTGAAGTCGAGCATGTGAGAAACAACCACTCGAAGAGGCAATGATGACTCCTCTCAGAATGATCCGTAGGAACTTACCACAGATGGTGATAAGTCCAAGGCGTAGGGACCTCTGGGCCTATCCTCTGGAATAGAGGGGTTGTCGTCGACAGAGGTAGACTTGCAACTATCAAGGCAATGATGTTTCCTTGACAGGAGCACGAGGTGTAGAACCGAAATGTGATAGTACTGATGGCAGGACTGACCAAACTATGGGGGGACAACTGGGTAAGTAGAGTGGGTGGACTCAAACTTCCTTTGTTCACAGTATGATAATGGGGATGATCTGGCAGCATATGAAACTGACTGAGGGGAAAGGGATCATAGCTGTATTGGATCTGGGAGGGTGACTGGTCTGAGGGAGACTCAAGCTGGTATAAAATGGTAGGAGACTGCAGAATACTCTGAACAAAGGCGATCTGATTGGGGGTACTGCCGAGATGATCGATCATAGTGCCAGGAGGCACGGGAGGAGACTTCTTCATGGGTTAATGAACTAGAAGAAGTGTGTGTAAAATGGTACTGTCGTGTGGATTTTACGAGCCCAGGACAGTTCATGCTCGTGGTTGCTTTCAATTTTAAGGAGTCTGAAAGCGATAAGAAGACTCTGAAGTAATGGAATGGTACTATCGTGTGGATTTAACGAGCCCAGGACAGTTCATGCTCGTGGTTGCTTTCAATTTTAGAGAGTTTGAAAGCAAATAAGAAGACTCCAGGGGGTTGCTTTTTCTTATGTTTAGTCTCCAAGGCCCAAAGAAGCATAAAAGGATACAATGAAGAACTCTTCTAGCCGGTGTGACTAGAGTATTCCTTTTTCGTAATTAGTCTACCAAGTCCGGAAAAGGGTTAAACTTATACCAGATAGACGCCCTTTCAGGTACTTTAACGAGCATGAAAGGAATCAAGATTGCTCGGCGATCTTTTCATTGTTTTAGGAGTCAGAAAAGAGCTTAACAGAAACTCCCTAAGTGCCTTTTTCGTAAAGGATTTGTCCGGCCCGAAAAAGGGATAAAATTATACCGAACAAAAGGAATGGCCAAGCAAGGAGGAAGTGTTCAATCAAGGATCAGTAATGATGACCAAGAATGAGGGTAGGGGGGGAACACTGGTGGGCCTCCTTGTGGGGTGAATGAAATGGTGGCAAAATAACGAAACATTTGCAGTATGACAGAAGTGAATGGCTCATGTAAAAGTGTGGAACAATCTGATGGCGGCCGATGTGGCGCGCAAATCGAGGCAGCAAGGTGTCGGGACACAATGTTGAAACTGTACCAAGTGAGAGCGAGAAATGATCTCAAGCATCATCACAAGCTCGGAAAAATGAATTCGACAATATAAACGGATAACGACCAATGTGGCACGCAAACCGAGGTGACGGTGGGCGTTTTGGAAAAAATACGTGAAAAATCTGGGGGTGAGAGCGAGAAATGATCTCAAGCATCATCACGGGCTCGAAAAAATGAATCCGATGATATAAAGTATATAAAAAATGGGCCACGGTCGATGTGGCACGTAGACCGGGGTGACAAGGTGTCATGTCACGATGTCAATAAAGGTTCTGGTGAGAGCGGGAAATGATCTCAAGCATCATCACGAGCGCGGAAAAAATGAAACCGGCAGTGCAAATGGTGCGAAAAAACGGAGGTCATAAGGACTCCGGAATGGTCAAAGGAAAGAACTATGTATATCAAATCAAATCAAATCAAATCGACAAGTGATATGTGACCTCAAAAATGGTTGAGATCACAACTATGAAAGAGTGAGCAAGGTTAATGACCTGCCCCCATGCTATGTGCATGGGGTTTGTGATTATGGATCACATATGTGTTGGTTTGAACGATGGGTTCATTGACGTGCTGAGATAGATGTGATGGGGAAGGTTCAAAATGATTGATCATGCCCCCTATCCCAAGGTCGAGGGAATCTATTATGCCCCTTGACTCAGAGGTGTCAAGGTGGTGCTCTATGATGGAGGGGTCAAGACCGGGCACTTCGGTATAGGACCAGGAAAAGACATCACGGAATTCCTGGAAGAGTTTTCGGTACTCCTCAATCTCTTGTTTACTGCAGAAGGCTCCTAAAGTGCTGAGTTCAGGGGCACTCCCAGGGGCAGCGATATCAATTTGGATGACAGGTGAGATGTTAGCCATGTTACCTTCCTCGAAGGCCTCAGGAGCAGGAATAGGGTCCTTGAACCAGTCGACCTTGGTGGGAAGGAAATCTTTGGATTCAACCGCAAATTGGGTAGCGGTGCTAGAGGAAGATGCTTATGGGAGGAAATACGAACGATGGTGCATATCATCCCAGGGATACTCCGGGGCAGTGAGTGCCTCAAGAATCTCTTCATCGGTATGGAAAGTTTGGGCCGTCAAATCGATTGACGTGGGAATGGTAGGGGAAGAGTGTTAAGATTTAATATGCTAAGACAGAAAATAGCAGCATTACATTCTATTTCAAAATAATAGCATATACAGGATCACTGAAGAAACAACAAGCATAGCATAAACACAAGAGACAGATATTTATCCTGGGAAACCCTCATGGGGTAGAAAACCCAGCAAAGCTTCCTCAATATAGATGACTAGCAATATACAAAGATGAAACCCTGAGACATGATCTCCTCCTCCACAATAGCAGACCTCTCCTCCACAAGTGCGCTATCCTCAAGTGAGTGAGTGTATCAAATGAGGAACACACATCCTCTATTTATACACTACTCTGACATATCTTTTACACAAGTACAAGTAGGCTCGTGTTTAACCAATGGGTTAAATACCCCACTACAACTGACTGGGCCGACCCCTCTAGGGTGGTCTAATAACCCTTTGACCCACATAACACATACAAGGCCGACCCCCACTAGGGAAGTCTAATAACCCGAGTTACCACATTCCGACGGAGGAATAAACATCTCCGGATATACAATAAGATCTTCACGGAGGAATGAAACATCTCTGGAATAATAAAGTACAAATATAATATTCTTTGAAGTTACAATATCTCAACAAAGAGATCATGTAAATGGTGTTGACCTCCCTGGATGGGGGTGAGATCAGAGGGTGAATTTCCTCAATAGTGGTTGGTGCCGTCTCAAGGTCCAGATTGTTCATCTCATAGAGAGCTACTCTGTAATCTGGGAGATCGGGACAATGATGTGAGTAGTGCCTGTAAACACCGCATATAGCAAAGGGGTGGTTGGTACACAGGGATTTATCTTTGGGCTTGGGGGTGGGGTTTAGTTAACAATCGAGATGTTGGGGTCGTCGTCGAGCATCTACATGTGCTTCTGTAATGCTGGTAACTGTGGACACTGATGAGTCGCATGGCCTAACTCGTCGCACAATGAGCATTTGTGAGGAGCACGAAATACAGGGGGGTTTTGGACTGTCTTGGGAGGTGGTACAGCAGTGTAAGGTTGGGGACCTCTACCCCCAGTGGGTTTGGGAGTAGGGGGAGGAGTTGTGGAGGACGAAGGGGTAGAGACACCGGGGGGTGGCTGAGTGGTGGTAGCCATGGGTTGCACCGGTTGGAGGACGACGTCAGGTGTCGGCGGGCGAACGGGAGGCGAAAGATAC
This sequence comes from Larix kaempferi, assembly GCA_027924585.1. Lineage (NCBI taxonomy): Eukaryota > Viridiplantae > Streptophyta > Pinopsida > Pinales > Pinaceae > Larix > Larix kaempferi. The sequence continues at coordinate 8,138,534 of BSBM01000205.1, read as the reverse complement.
CATACAGGTAATCCCAAGGTTAACCCAAGGAGGCTAAGGGTAGCCATAACCGGGGCACTTACTACTCCCAAAGGAGGGACTAGGAAGGGGATAGTGTGGATCGGTGTAACACCAATGTGGCTAGGTACCAATGGTAGTTTAGGAAACAAGGGTGGTTGATTATTCGATGTTTGGTTATCATGGGATAGGGTACATAAGTCAGACACTTCGGGCGTAGATGACGGAGGAGGAATGGATTGGAAGGTGGAGGTCATCCGCGCGTCTGAGTAAACTCCAGGTCCCATGGAGGAAACGAACGAGGTGGTGGCACGAGAAACAGGTTGTTCAACCATGGGGAGAACATTTTTGGGTGCTGCGGGAGCACTGGGATCATATTAGGTGAGCTGGTCAACCTTGACCACGCGTCCCTCATGGGGGAACATCATGGTGTGAAAGACGGAAGAGGAAACCGCCCGCATGGAATACATGTAGCTACGGCCAAGTAAAAGGTTATAATCCAATTGGGCATTGATTACCTCAATGTCAATGAGTACATTTTTGCCACCTAACTGGACGGGGACATTGGCTAGGAGGCCTTGGGGCTGAGCCGAATGACCGTCGTAGGCGCGTAATGCAGTGGTAGACTGCTGGAGAGTAGGGGATCCCGACTTCTGCCACACGAATGTAGACATCACGCATGTGGAGGCACCTTCATCGATGATGCACCGATGGATGACAAGATTCCTAATGGAAACAGAAACTTGGAATGCTAGGGTGGAAGGCAGGCGAGGTTCGGACTGGTCCAAATCAAATGCCATCAAATTCGAATCATTTGGGTCAATCGCCCCAATGGCTGAGATTAAAGTCTTGCGCTGGGAAGGGCAGTTTTTCAAGACTTCTAATGCAGACATGGTTGCGGGAGATTGGGCTAGGTCATCTACAATGTTGTAGTTTGATGCAGCGCGCGCATTAGGGTTATTGTTGATACGATGAAGTGGGAAACGAGGTGCCTTGGGAGCGCCATCTAGTGGAGGTGGAGGTATACGTAACCCCTGATCAGTGGGATGGATGTTATTGGGTTTATCAGTGGGAGGTGCTTCAGTGGTGGAGCCATATTTGTTTCGACGGGTCTGAAGGTTGATGTCAGTAGATGACATCATCAACAGGTGGTGGGTCCCTAAGTCAAACATGGGTTGATCGGGGGCAGCGTAAGTGATCTGTTGTTGTTGGGGTTGCGCGTTGGCTTGAGGGGGGGCCAACGGCTGAGTGTTTACCATGCCTTGGGTTGGTAAGGGGTTTTGCAACACCAAAGGTGGCTGCTGAGGTTGTGGAGGGTTGGGCTGTGCTTGAGGAGCTGTCTGCCCTTGGTGATGGGCATCATCAACCCAAAGTTGCCGAGCTCGCTCCAAATGTGGGCAAGTATGTGTGTAGTGGCCATAGACCCCGCAGATAGAACAAGGATGGTTTGTTCTCAAATTAGGGTTTTTAGCCTACTTGGGTGGGCGATCAGGGTTTTGGTTAGCGGGGGCCGCGTTGTTGTTGTCTGGGGGATTAGCTGGTTGACCACCTTGGTCTGTAGGTTGGTTGTTCCCACGATTACGGCCCTTGCTGCGATTTTGTTGGCCCTGGTTGCGTTGGTTGTTTTGGTTTTGCTGCGGGTTGTTTTGGGCGTAAACTTGCCCTTGAGCAACAGGTGGGTTTTGAGGTTGCGCAGGTGCAGGAGCAGGCTGCGGTGGATGATAGGTAGGTGGAGGCTGCGCAAGTGCAGGACCTTGAGGTGGTTGCTGATATGTCTGCGGAGCAGGTTGTGGGTTTGCCGCAGGGGCTGCCTGTGGCGGGTAATAAGCTGGTTGGGCTTGAGAAGGCGCAGGAGCTGGTGCAGCCTGCTGGTGGTAATAAGTGGGTTGGGCCTGAGAAGGCGCAGGAGCTGGCGCAACCTGCTGGTGGTAATAGGGATGAGGTGCTACCGGGGGGTTATAAGTAGGGGGCGCATGACCGAAGCACTGAGGTGGACAACTGGGTCCATGGGAGTGATGGTGATGTGTCATGAGAGCATACGAGTTGGTTGCTCCAGACTGTTAGGTAGCTCGCGAAAGGTCGGGGCCATGGGTAGGACGTGCTATGGAAAAGGGTTGAGGATGCGAAGAAACATGACCAATGATGCCGTCTGCGGCGTGGGATGCCCCCGGCGCATCATGATGGGAGGACTCGCCACAAGGGGCGTCAGGTATAATTGTATAGAGGTAACCCGACTGGGCGTAAATGAGGTCGAACTGCTGTGCCTTAAGGATGGCCTCTTCTTCAGACTGGGGTCTTTTGGAAGCTACATCCTTAGCAATAACAGGAAGAAGGGACTTGAGGAACCAATCTAGGAAGATACGGTCGTCCAATTTGATCTTGCATAAGCTACGACGTCTACGCCACTCATGAATGTGGTCCGTGATGTGGGTAGCCATGTTTTGTCTGCAGGATAGGAGAATCTCGACGCCCGTGTCATAGCGAACAGGTAACTGGAAGAACTGCAGGAAGGTCGAGGCAAGGGAAGTAAAAGTGGCATGGGTCCCATGTGGTTGCTCGATATACCACTTGGCCGCAGAGCCAGTGAAGGTGCGCTGTAATAGACGGAGGCGAATAGAGTCATCCACTATGGAGTTGGAGGAACACCATAGATGGAAAGACATGATATGGTTTTGTGGGTCCTCACCCGCCTTGCCTTCGAATTTAGGAATGTCAGAGGGGAGCTTGGTAGGCATGTGAGGCCATGTAGGGTCGTGTCGGATAGGGTCGTTGGTCAGTCTGGCTAGGTCAGGTAGGTTGAGGCTAGCCATGAAAGGCAGACTGGAAGAAGGATTTGACACAGGAGTGGGTTGGACCAAGTTGGGGCCCATGCCCCCAAGTAGAGGGGCAGGGTTGGGAATGTTGCCCCCAAGTGGGGGAACTAAAGTGGAATCGGATGGGCCCGCACCACCATGGGTAGTGTGAGTCACTGGTGGAGTGGTGGTATGGATTCCAGCTACGGGAATAGGAATGGTGACCGGGATGGTGGATGTGGGCCCCATCGAGGGCATTCCTAGAGTAGGTGTGGTAACTGGTGTAGTGGTGGATGTGCCACCAATGGTCCCTACAACGAAAGGAGTGGAAGTCGCGCCAGCCATGGGCCTAGTAGGGGCAGTGTAAATGGGGTTCTCAGACTCTTCTTCAGAATCGGAGGTAAAGTAAGGGGCGTCAATATCTGGTGACGGAGTCCTATGCCATTGACAAGTGGAGTCAAGTGACAAGGCTCTAGATCTGTGATAAGTGGTATCAAGTGATGATGATCTGTGGCGATGACGTGTGGTGTCAAGTGAACCGTGCTATGGGGGCTCGCCCCTGAGGCACCGAGAATGTATTGGGGACTCAATGGTGACAGATGGTGTCGAAACTCTGTGGGTTGAGGTGAGTAAAAAACAGCTCAGAAACCCTAATGCAACCGAGTGTGCAGAAGGAGAGATAAAAAACAAGGCACTCAGGCCAACAAGCAACTCAAAACACCCACTGTAACAACTGTGCTACAATAGGTGGAGTACCCACAAAAATGGTCAGAATACCAACAAGCAGCAGGTTTCCTACAAATAAAAAATGGTGGACTCACTAGACCAAAAGGAGGTAAGGGAGCATGCAAACACCTAACTAAAAGGTATTCTGACTCAACTAGACATATCCTCTGCAAGGTGATGAAATCCAAGTCAGACAATATGAATAGGAAAGCCAAGTGGCTAAGATGTCCCCCTACCGGGAGGGACACCGGGTAGTCAATCCTAGAAGAATGGCAACTAAGATACCCCGTTCATGACACGTCCAGAAAGGTGAATCTGCCGTTTAGTCCTTTAACCGCAATACCCCTATACAGGGATATCCTGAGAACCGCGAAAGGTATCCCTTCGGTTACTGAATGGAGTGCGGTATTCCACTCAGGCCTCCGGAACCAGCCTCCCGACTTCAACCCTCCTAAGGGAGAGGCCCTCTGATAAACTAGTCATGACCATGCCAAAAAGTACTAGGGGATTTTGGTTCCCTATTTGGACAACAACTATGTCTCAAGTATAAGTAACCGAGGGGTGTTATTGGAAGCCTATCCCCCCGATCCTACCTAACTACAAAGATTCTTTTGTGTTCCCCAAGTGGGGTTAGAATATTGGTTGAGTTAGATAGTTTTTTAAGGCTCACTTGAATTATGTGACAGAGTGTGTGCTCGTGAGGTGATGATGAACCCAATTAGAAAGTGCCACTAGGGAGGGCAACTTTCTATCTAGCAATAACAATACAGAAATGAACTTTTAAAATGCACAATTTTCTTTTTCCAATGTAAAGTGTTGAAAACGTAAAAACGATTCTGTAAATGAAACAGAAAAATAAAAAACTGAAGAAAAATGCTGTAAGGAAGGGTGGCTGCAGGTAGGACAGAGGGCTGTGCTGGTGCAGAAAATAGTGCAGCAAAATTCTGGGCTCAAAATTGTAAAAAATGCAGAGATCAGACCACGGGTTTGTGGCGAAACTGAGCAGTCGGACCGCGGGTTTTAGGGAAACAGGCGCGGATAGGACGCAGGTTTTTGGCAGACAAACGCAGTCGGGACGCAGCAAAAGGGATGAAAGTCGCAGTCGGGATGCGGGAAAGACGCCGAAAGGCGCCGGCGGGTTGCGGCAAAATGGCCGAAAGCTACAGGCAGGACGCAGGAAAGACACCGAAAGGCGCCGGCGGGTTGCGGGAAACTGGCCGAAAGCCGCAGGCGGGACGCCGAAAACAGGGAAATAGCTGCAGTCAGATCCGATCAAACAGGCTAATAGCCGCGGCCGAATCGCAGGTAACAGATTGAAAGCCGCCGGCAAGTCGCCGAAAACAGTCTGAGAGCCGCGGTTTGGTCGTAGGTAAGTGCCTGGAAGACGCGGTCGGGATGCGACTGTTGGGGGAAAAAATGCGGTATACGGCGGCCGAAAGGGACAGCCGAACAGAAAAAATATTTAAAAATTGTAACCAGAAATTCAAACTTAGGGGAGTCGCCAAAACTGTAGCTAGGGTTTTACCCCTAGCTTGTGCAAATGAGCACCTACTAAGGAGAATGGACTCCTTAGTAGCAGTTCAGTAAATGTAAATAATTAAGCTAAAACAAAAATGTAAACTAATCTAAAACACATGCATGAAACATAAAGAACAATTTGTAAACAAGGGTTTTGTATTGATATTACCTCCAATGTGGAGGTTGATGAAGCTCTTGCAATGTCCAAGAGGGTTGCTTCAAGCTCCAATGTGCTCCTTCTCTTTCTCCAATGGTGGAAATGGGCCAAAAGGGGCTCTCAAGGTGAAAGTGGCTCAATGGTGAGCTAGGGTTTCAGGAGAGATTTTCGCAGAGTAAGGGTATACTTGATTGTGGATGTGAAATAAGGGATCTCCATCACCTATTTATAGTTTTTTGGTGGTGGAGTGCTGACCCATGGTTTTGGGAACCATATGGTTTAAGGCAGCTGTATAGGGTTTTTTCCTCCTTTTCCTCATTATTTTATATTTTTTATTCCCTTTTTAGAGGGATTGTGTTTTTTGGAGGAAAAAGGGGTTTTTTAGCCTTTTTTAGGCTATTTTGATGGTTTTGTGGCCTTTTGGAGGTATTTTAGTCCTTTTGGAGGCTTTTTAGTGGGATTTTTTGGGTTTTAAAGGGAAATATGGTAGAAAAAAGGACAAATGAGCCATATAATGTGGTAGATGAGGTAGTGAACACTTTTTGTGTGTTAACAATCACTACTACATCATCTATGGTCTTTCCCTTTGGCCACATTAGGACTTGGCCATCCACAAATGCAACCCTCATACCTTTTGCATCCAATGCAGAGATGGAGAGTAAGTTCTTCTTGATCCCAGGTACATAAAGGACTTCTTTCATCTTCAAATATTTTCCAGAATCTAGGTTGTAGGAGGCTTCACTACTTCCTTTGATTGGGTATTGATAATCATACCCAAGTTTCACCTTATGGGGTGATTCATGTTTAGATAGATTCACAAAATATTCCTTAAACCCAGTCATGTGTTTGGAAGCCCCACTATCAATCAACCAATCATTACAACCATGGGAGATAGTACCTGTGAGAGCAGAGATTATAACATACTCTTCTTCACTTGATGAGTCATCATTACTATCATCACTTTCTGCCCTAGCCTTCTTCTTTGGAGGTTCATCATCTTTGACAACATGAGCATGGTACCTTCTTTTGTTACCCTTCTTCTTCTTGCTGGAGTTGTTGTTGTTGTGGTTGTCCCTTTTGTTCTTGGGACATTCTGAAGCAAAGTGACCCTTCTCATTACAAGTGAAACACCTTAGATCTTTCTTGTCTTTGTGAAAACGATGAGAAGATTTCTTCTTGTGATGGGATGGCTCCCTCTTGAACTTGCCCTTCTTAGTGTGAGCTGTGAGAGCTTGATCTTCATTTCGCATCTTCTCTTCTCTTGCCACAAGCCTAACTTCTTCTTGAGAGCATTCTTCCCGCAATCTGTTGAAGGAGATCAACTTCTTCCTTGGTGGTCTAATAACCCATCGGCAAGTACACACACTTGCGACACTTGTCAATCCACATGACGACACTTCCTTATAGAGGAATAACACATCTCTAATAAGGGTACAATAAATATATATGAAATACATTCCGAAGTTACATATACATCAATAGGAGAACCCAAAGTTTGCAAATGTCGGGGACTATTGGGATGAAGAAATGATGGCAAAGGTCACAGACGTGTTGCATGAGTTCCAAGATTTGTTGCCTACGAAGTTTTCTGAGATGAAGGGAATCTTGGGGGATTTAGGAGAGATGAATATCCCCCTAAAGCCAGATGCAAAACCGATCAAGAAGAGACCATATCGACTGAATCCGCGACACAAGGAAAGGGTCAAAATTGAACTTGACAGAATGCTGGATGTTGGAATAATTGAGCCAGTCGAAGAATCAGAATGGATTATTCCCATGGTGATGCAAGCCAAGAAGATAGGTGAGGCTTAGATTTGTGTCAACCTGAGGAAGTTGAATGATGCGTGTATGCATGATCCATTTCCGATGCCATTTACTGATGAGGTACTAGAGGGAGTGGGCGGTCAAGAGATGTATTCATTCAAGGATGGTTTTTTTGGCTATCACCAAATCAAGATCGTGAAAGAGGATCGCCATAAGACAATGTTTGTGACTGAATGGGGTTGTTTCCAGTATACGGCGATGCCATTTGGGCTAAAGAACGCACCTGCAGTATTCTCCAGTGTTGTTGTTGTTGCATTCTGAGATTTCATTCAGAAGTTTCTGCAAGTCTATATGGATGACTAGACAGTTTATGGCTTGATCAGCGACCATTTGGAAAACCTACGACTAATGCTGGAGCGCTGTAGACAGCATCAAATCTCGCTGAATTTGAAGAAGTGTAACTTCTATGCACCATTCGGGATGTTCCTGGGTCACATTGTTTGCAAGCAAGGATTGTTTTTTGACCCAAAAAAGATTGCGTTAATTTTGATCTTGACACCACCTACAAATGTAAAGCAGTTGCGAGCGACGTTGGGGCACACAAGGTACTACCGCAAGTTTATCCATGTGTATGCCACGATCATAGCTCCTATGGAAAGGTTGTTGAAGAAGTATGCAGTATTCTTATGGAGTCCCGAATGTCAAGTAAGTTTCGAGACGCTGAAGGATAAGATGGCTTCTGCACCAATACTAGTATTCCCTGACTAGAGCAAGGAATTCCATGTCCATGTGGATGCATCATCGATTGCACTGGGAGTAGTGCTCACGCAACCAGGTGAAGGAGATCTTGATCACCCAATTGATTTTGTGAGTCGGAAGTTGTCATATGCTGAGAGAAATTATACGACGACCGAGAGGGAAGGATTGGAAATGGTATATGCGCTACAAAAGTTTAGGTATTACTTATTGGGGGGTCATTTCAAGATGTTCACAGACCATTCTGCTTTGAAATATCTAGTCAATAAGGCTGTGCTAGGGGGGAAGATATGCCGCTGGCTACTTCTCTTTCAGGTGTTTGATTTCAAGGTAATTGTGAATCCAGGCTATTTGAATGTGGGGCCATATCATTTATCACGAATTGAGATAGGTGAAGAGCCAACAAACATTGAATATGGGTTGCCAGATGCGCAACTATTCAGAGTTGAGGTGGCTGACGACTACTACGAATAAATAATTCAGTTTTTGGCAACAGGAACCGCACCAGAAGAGTTTACCACAAACTAGAAGAAGTACTTGGTGGTTAAGGCCACATATTTCCAGTTGATTGCCGGACAGCTTTATAAACTAGGATCAGATAAGCTCTTGAGGCGATGTGTGTTACCTCATGAACAAGGGAAGATATTGTCAGAGGCACATGCAGGAGTTGTGGGTGGTGTAGCTAGGGTTTTCACCCTAGCTTGTGCAAATGAGCACCTACTAAGGAGAAGGGACTCCTTAGTAGCAGTTCAATAAACAGTAAATTAAAATGCTAAAACAATATCAATTCTAAACTAGCATGAGAATTAAGAGACAAGAAATAATAAATGGTTTTCTTTTGTATTAAATTTTTACCTCAAGTGTAGAGGTTGGTGAAGTTATTGCAATGATCCAAGAGGGTTGCTCCAAACTCCAAATTTGCTCCTTCTCTTTTTCCAATGGTGGAAATGGGCCAAAAGGGGCTCTCAATGGTGAAAGTAGCTCAAGGGTGAGCTAGGGTTTCAAGAGAGATTTTGGCAGAGTAAGGGTATACTTGATTGTGGATATCAAATGAGGGGTCTCCATCACCTATTTATAGGTTTTTGGTGGTGGAGTGTTGGCCCATGGTTTTGGGAACCATATGGTTTAGGTCAGTTGTATAGGGTTTTTTCCTCTTTTTCCTCATTTTTTTATATTATTTATTCCCTTTTTAGAGGGTTTTTGCTATTTTGGATATTTTTGGAGGGAAAAGGGGTTTTTTAGCCTTTTTGATGGTTTTGTGGCCTTTTGGAGGCAAATATGGTAGGAAATATGGACAAATGAGTCATGTAATGGGGTAGATGAGGTAGTGAGCACTTTTTGGGTGTTAACAGATTGCCCCCTGATGTGTGAGGGTAGGAGCTCATCGTATGGCCGATAGACATCATAAGTCTTGTATGGTTTTCCTTGGGTGTGGAGAAGAGAAGAAACAAACTAGAGCCCGGAACAACGGTCCTGAACAAACTGCAAAAACTAAAAGTACATAACCTCAATAATGGATGAGGAATAATATGATCATATGGACGAGGCGGGCATTCCCATGCTCGTATCAAGATATAGAACAATAATAACAATGGGGTCCAAAATATGGGGACCTGACATATACATGACCTCAAATAATGAATGAGGAAGAATCTCAATATATGGACGAGGCGGGCATACCCATGCTCGTATCAAGATACATAAAAAATAACTGTGAGGCTCGAAAAGGGGGACCTGTAAGATACATAGAGAACCACTGTGTACATCATAAGAGTACAGAGGGGACACAAATCTGAGACATACTGCTTGGATAACCATGTCTGAGCTGAAGAACTGATACACTGGAATGACAACAGTGCTACTAAGTGTGGTACCAGAGGAACTGATGAGCGGCTGGATCATAGTGACAAGGGGTCATACTCTCAATGGTACACTGAACTGGAACTGAACTGGGTACTCAAGGAAGCATATAACTGGATGGCTTCCGAATACAATCGCCAACGCAACCCGGACATCCACGGGAACATATAACTGGGCATTCTGAAGTGACTCACCAATGTGCTAGAGTCAAGGGAAATCCAGGGTCTTCGACCAATAACTGAAGGGATATAAGCCCTGTGCGATTCTCAACGATGCGATCAAGGTGTTGAAGTCGAGCATGTGAGAAACAACCACTCGGAGAGGCAATGATGACTCCTCTTAAAATAGTCCGTAGGCACTCACCACAGATGGTGATGGGTCTAAGGCGCAGGGACCTCTGGGTCTATCCTCTGGAATAGAGGGGCTGTCATCGACAGAGGGAGACCTGCAACTAGCAAGGCAATGATGTTTCCTTGATAGGAGCGCGAGGTGGAGAACCGAAGTGTGAGAGCACTGATGGTAGGACTGACATACTGTGGGGGATAACTGGGCAAGTAGAGGGGGTGGACTCAAACTTCCTTTGTTCAGAGTATGATGGCAGGGATGATCGGGCAGCATATGAAACTGACTGATGGGAAAGGGATCATAGCTGTAATGGATCAAGGATAGTGACTGGGATGAGGGATACTCAAGCTGGTGTAAAATGGCAGGAGACTGCAGACTACTCTGAACAAAGGTGACCTAATTGGGGGTGCTGCCGAGATGATCGATCATAGTGCCGAGAGGCATGGGGGGACTTCTCCATGGGTTAAGGGACTAGGAGAAGTGTGTGTAAAATGATACTATGGTGTGGATTTGTACGAGCCCAGGACAGTTCATGCTCATGGTTTCTTTCAATTTTAAGGAGTCTGAAAGCGATAAGAAGACTCTAAAATAATGGAATGGTACTGTCATGTGGATTTGTACGAGCCCAAGACAGTTCATGCTCGTGGTTGCTTTCAATTTTAGAGAGTCTGAAAGCGATAAGAAGACTCCAAGGGGTTGCTTTTTCGTGTGTTAGTCTCCAAGGCCCAAAGAAGCATAAAAGGATGCAATGAAGATCTCTTCTAGCCGGTGTGACTAAAGTATTCCTTTTTCGTAATTAGTCTACCAGGTCCAGAAAAGGGGTAAACTTATACCAGATAGATGCCCTTTCAGGTACTTTAACGAGCATGAAAGGAAGCAAGATTGCTTGGCAATATTTTCATTGTTTTAGGAGTCAGAAAAGAGCTTAACAGAAACTCCCTAAGTGCCTTTTTCGTAAAGGACTTGTCCAGCCCGAAAAAGGGATAAAAATATACCGAATAAAAGGAATGGCTAGGCAAGGAGGAAGTGCTCAATCAAGGAACATTGATGATGACCAAGAACGAGGGTGGTGGGTAACACTGATGGGCCTCCTTGCGGGATAATGAATGGTGAAAAAATAACAAAATAATTACAGTATGATAGGAGTGAATGGCCCGTGTAAAGATGTGGAACAATCCGATGGCGGCCAATGTGGCACGCAAATTGAGGTGACAAGTGGTGTCTGGACACAATGTTGAAACTATACCAAGTGAGAGCGAGAAATGATCTCAAGCATCATCACGAGCTTGGAAAAATGAATTCGGCAATATAAAAAGTGTCAAAAATGGATAACAACCGATGTGGCATGAAAACCAAGGTGATTGGGGGCGTTTTGGAAAAATACCTAAAAAATATGGGGGTGAGAGCAAGAAATGATATCAAGCATCATCACCAGCTTGGAAAAATGAATCCGATGATATAAAATATGCTAAAAATGGAGAGCAGCCGAAGTGGCACGCAAACCGAGGTGATAAGGTGTCGGGACACAATGTTGATATTGGCCCTGGTGAGAGCGAGAAATGATCCCAAGCATCATCACGGGCACAGAAATATGAATCCAACAGTGCAAATGGCGCGAAACACGGAGGTCATAAGGACTCTGGAATGGTTAAAGGAAATAACTAGGTTAAAAAATGGTTGCAAATAAAGGTGATCCCACCAAGACAAGGATGCATTGGTGGGGAGAAATGATGACCCGCAGGGGCAAAATACTAGGTGTATCGAATAAAATCATATATACAAGTGACATGTGACCTCAAAAATGGTTGAGATCATGCATGGGAAAAACTGAGCAGGGTTAATGACTTGCCCCCATGTGCCTATACATATTCCGTCAAGGTGAATCAAGTCATGTGAAGGGGAATATAAGACCCATGCTGCAGAAGCCAGGTTTGGAGACCAGCGGTTTGCTCCATCAGCGAAGCCAATGTAATGAGCTGGAAGAGGGTCCATCTATGATCATGCAAAAATGATGAATGTAATATCGCGGTAAAAAAGGTGAAAAACAAAAAAGAGAGCAAACTGTACAATGCGGACCAATGGGGACGCGAGTTATTCTAAGGATAGAAATGCTTAAGATACAACCCATTATGGGGGTTGCGCAAAGGGTGACCTTCTGAGTCAGTTAAAATGTATGCCCCCTTGCCGAGATAGGTCTGCACGATGTAAGGGCCTTGCCACATGGATTCAAACTTTCCTTTTCCAGTTTTGTCATGGGCCTGGTCATAGGCGAGGACGAGGTCCTCTTCATGGAAAATTTGAGGGTGTACATGTTTGTTGTAACCAGCCTTGGAGCGGTTCTTGGAGGCTTCAATGGTCTGGAGAGTGGCACGATGGTCTTCATCAGCTTGTTCGAGGGATAGCAGATGTTGCTCAAGTGAAGAGGTGTCGGGGAGAAGCTCGACGGCGATGTGTAAGGTAGGTATCTGACACTCGATGGGGAGGACAGACTCTACACCATGAACTAAATGAAACGGGGTAAAACCAGTGGCGGTCTTGGTAGAGGTACGGTAAGCCCATAAGGCGGGGAGCAACATGTGGTGCCAATTGGACTTATGCCAGTCAACAGTGCGTTGAAGGATGGTTTTGAGAATTTTGTTAATGGCCTCTACTTGGTCGTTCCCTTGGGGGTAGCAAGCAGAGGAAAATTGATGTTCAAACTTGAGGAGGGTGGATAACTCGCGCCAAACGGAATCTTTGAAGTGTGAACCATGGTCTGAGACCAATTGTTTAGGGACCCCAAATCTAGTGATAACATGGTTAAAAAAGAAACGGGCAGTGGTGTCAGCGGTACAATTGAAAGTGGGCATAGCTTCGGCCCATTTAGTGAAGTAATCGACGGCAACAGTGATGTATTTATGGCCGTTGGCAGATGGGGGTTTACACTCCATGAAGTCGATGGCCCATTTGCAAAATGGACCAACGGTGATGACTGGGTGTAACGGAGCAGGTGGTGTCCGGGCCTTGGGGGCAAAAAGTTGGCAATTATGGCAATGCTTGACCGCAGTGATGCAGTCGGTGAAAAGTGTGGGCTAGAAGTATCCGGCGCGGATGACCTTTTGGGCGGTGGCCATACCAGAGAAATGTCCGCCGTAGGCACCGCTATGACAGTCATTGAGGACATGTTTAGCTTCCTCGTGTGTAAGGCAATGACGAAGAATCATGTCGACCCCTCACCGTTAAAGGACATCGCCTAAGAGGAGATATCGAGAGGCCTGGTGGCGGATATGACGGCGTCCTACATGAGTAACGTTGGGTCTAAACTTTTGTGTGCGAAGGTATAACAAAATATCACCGTACCATGGGTCATCAGACGAGATGGTGAACAAGTGGTTGTCGGGTAACTCATCAGAGATTTGTGGGGACGGCAGAAGGGAAGGGAGATCGGTGATGAGCTGGGCAAGTGTGAGGGATTTAGTGCTCTTAGGGGTTCTGAAAGTGAGGTCATATTCCTGGAGGATAATGACCCATTTAGCAACACGACCTTGTAGGAGCTTCCGGGTAAGGAGATAGACCATAGGGTTGGAGTCAACGACAACTGTGGTATGACTGAGAAGAATGTAGTGTCGCAATTTTTGGACGGAAAAGACTACAGCTAGGGCTAATCTTTCCTCGTATGGGTAACGTAGGGGTGGTCCAGACAAGGTCTGGCTGACATAATAAATGACATGCTCTTGGTGAGAGGCATCTTCTTGAACCAAGACTTCGGACATGGCATGTGCGGATGCTGAGACGTAAAGGATGAAATACTGAGAGAAATCCGGAGGGGAGATCAATGGGGCTTGTGTGAGATATTTCTTGAGGGCTTCGAATGCATATTTTGCTTGCTCATCCCAAACAAAGGGTATGTGGGTACGCAGCAGGCGTAAGAATCCATGAACTTTGGTGGCGTAATCAGGAATGAAGCGTCGAAGGAAATTGGATCGCCCCTGCAGACTCTGGAGCTGCCGAAGCATGCGAGGAGAGGGAAGGTCTAAAATGGCTTGAACCTTCAGGGGATTGACAACAATTCCTTTTGGGGAAACAATGAAACCCAACAACCGGCCTACCGGAATGCAAAAGACACACTTGTGTGGGTTCAAGCAGATTTTATATTTGTGACAACGCAGGAAAACTTGCCAGAGGTCGTTAAGGTGGTCTGATCGTTTCCAGGAATGAGCTGTAACGTCATCAAGATAGACTAGTAGGATATGGACCAAGTCGTGAAAACAATAGGTCATGGCCCACTGGAAGGTGGCACCATCATTTTTGAGGCCGAAAGGCATGACGCGATAGGCAAAGGTGCCCCATGGGGTGGTAAAAGTAGTCTTGTACTGATCCTCCTTTCGGATTTGAATCTTGTTGTATCTGGAAAAATTGTCCATGAAAGAGAGGACTTCATGCCCCGCACACGCATCGATGAGTTGGTCAATGAATGGCGTGGGGAAGTTGTCCTTGGGACAAGCTCGGTTTAAATTGCAGAAGTCAGTACATACTGTAATGGTGCCTTGTTTTTTGTTAACTGGAACAGGGTTTGAAACCCAGGTGGTATAAGCAATAGGAAAAATGAATCCTGCTTTGCGAAGTTTCTCAACCTTGGCTTTAACAACAGGTAGCTTGGAAGGATGAATGGGACGCTGTTTATGACGAACGGGGGGTACATCAGGCCATGTGTCAATGTGGTGCTCTATAATGGCGGGGGTCAAGACCGGGCATTTCGGTATAGGACCAGGAAAAGACATCACGGAATTCTTGGAAGAGTTTCTTGTACTCCTCAATCTCAGACTCATTGCAGGAGGCTCCTATAGTGATGAGTTCAGGGGCACCTCCTGGGGAAGAGATATCTATGTGGATAACGGGAGAGATGTTGGCCATGTTACCTTCCTCAAAGGCATCAGGAGCAGGAATAGGATCCTTAAACCAGTCGACTTTGGCGGGAAGGAAATCTTTGGAATCAATCGCAAATTGGGTAGCTGTACTAGAGGAGGATTCTTCTGGGAGGAAATACGAATGATGGTGCATGTCATCCCAGGGATAATCCGGGGTGGTGAGAGCCTCGAGAATCTCCTCATCAGTATGGAAAGTGTGGGTTGTCAAATCGGTTGACGAGGGAGTGGTGGTGGAAGAGATCATATAAATGGTATTAATCTCGCCGGACAGGGATGATACCGGTGGGTGGATCTCCTCAATTGTGGGGGGTGCCATCTCAAGGTCCAAAGTATTCATCTCGTAGAGAGCTGCTTGGTAATCTGGGAGATAAGGATAGTGATGTGAGTAGTGGTCGTAAATACCGCATATGGCACAAGGGTGATTGGTACGCAGTGATTTATCACGAGGCTTAGGGGTTGGGTTGAGTTCGATAACCGGGATGTTGGGGTCATCGTCAAGCATCTGCATGTGTTCCTGTAATGCAAGTAACTGTGGACATTGGTGAGTCGGATGGCCTAACTCATCGCACAATGAGCATTTGGGGGGAGCACTAAACACGGGGGGGGGGGGTTTAACTGCCTTGGGCAGAGGTACCGCAGTGTATGGTTGTGGGCCTCTTCCCCCAGTGTGCTTGATAAGAGGGGGGGATTCGTAGAGGACGAAGGGGGTAGTGACACCGGGAGGTGGTTGACCAGTAGTAGCCATGGGTTGCACCGGTTGTAGGACGACGTTTGGTGTCGGTGGGGGAACGGGAGGAGAAAGATACCACACGGGTAATCCCAAGGTTAACCCAGGGAGGCTAAGGGTATCCATAACCGGGGTGCTTACTACTCCCGATGGAGGGACTAGGAAGGGGATGGTGTGGATGGGTGTAACACCAATGTGACTAGGTACCAATGGTGGTTTAGGTAACAAGGGCGGTTGAGTTTTAGGTGTTTGTGTGTTGTGGGAAAGGGTACATAGGTCAGATACTTCGGGTGTAGATGACGGGGAAGGAATGGATTGGAAGGTTGATGTCATCGACGGATCTGAGTAAACTCCAGGTCCCATAGAGGAAACAAACGAGGGTAGCGGCACCACTAACAGGTTGTTCCACCATGGGGAGAACATTTTCGGGTGCAGCGGGGGCATTTGGATCGTAGTAGGTGAGTTGGTCGACCTTGACCACGCGTCCATCATGGGGGAACATCATGGTATGAAAAATAGAAGAGGCAACCGCCTTCATGGCATACATGTAGTTGCGGCTAAGTAAGAGGTTATAATCGAGTTGGGCATTGATGACCTCTATGTCAATGAGAACGGTTTTACCAGCCAGCTGGATGGAGATGTTAGCTAATAGGCCTTGGGGTTGAGCTGAACGGCTGTCGTAGGCTCGCAATGCAGTGGTGGATTTTTGGTGTAATGTCCCTTGTTAGGAATTTTATTAAAATTGCAATTTTCCACTTTTTTTCTTGGTTCGACCTTTGACTAGTTTTGATCTCTAGGTCCCAAATTTGCCCCAAATGATCCCAAATATTCTGAGAAGGTATATGAATGATATTAGAACATAAATATGTGTTTCAGGGATGCCTTTGGACCTTTAAAATACTTCTGCAAATCCTCTTTCAATTCTGGTCAATGTAGGTAACTTTACTAGTGATTTCCCTTTGACTAGTATTGGTCTCTATGTCTCAAATTGACTCCAAATCCCTTCAAATCTTCAAGGAAGGTGTATGAATTATATTATTACTTGAATATGATGTTTATAGATGACATATGGTCACCAAAATACCTCTGCAAACTCTCTTAAGATTCTGTACAAAGTATGCAATTTTACTAGTAATTTGGGGTTCAAATCCCCCTGGGGTAAGTACTGAAAATGGCTTCCCAAATGCCTCCAAACCCACTCAAATTTATGAACAGAGGTATGTAATGTGTTAAGTATGTTATTAAAGTCTCATATGCACCATTAATGGATTATTACAACTGTTCTCACCCTCTCCCATTCAACTGCAAAAATCCCCAATTCAACCCTTGGGGAAATGGCACTATTTCACCTCCCAATACAACTAAACTGAGTAAAAATGCTTCAAATGCTCAAGTACAGTACATGAAACTTGTAGAATACATCCATGGCAGTATATTTATCACAAATATATCAGAGAATCATCCATTCATTCGAAATCATCATCAATACATTGGCTCACAACAAGGTAGTGGGGAAATGGCATTGTTCTTCCATTAAAAATGAGATTTATACATTTCTACTTGGAATTTCGACCTGAAACTTTTTGGAGATGAATAACAGAGTATTTAATTCATATTACAAAATAAATGGGGCATTAAAAGCTTCCCCAAAGAGTACAATAGCTCACCAAAAACGCCCTCCCTCAAGGATCAAGAATATGCCATCAAAACTGGAAATGGTTGAAGGAGTGAGCTGCAATAGAAGAAACCATGAGCTGCCCTATAGCTTACACCTGCAAATAAAGACTCCATTAAATCTCCAAATGAAAGGTCTGAATGGCCTTTCCAATTGCCAACTTGGATGGGAATCTTTCACCCTCGAAATTGGCTAAGGCAAGAAACTAGTCATCCACTAGCTCTCCCTCTTCACAATTGCAATTGCAAATTCTACAAATGATCAAAAGCCATTCTCATACTTCATTTCTACATTTTATAACCAACATTAGCCTTCTAAGGGTCGAAATCCTCTCAATAGATTCAATAGATTTTCATTTAGGAAATATTCCACATTTGCCACTTGTCTCCTAGTTCCAACCTTCCATCTTCTCCCAAATTCGATTTTGAGTCTCTTTGGCTTCTCCCACTCCCAAATTCGCCTTCTTTGAGCCTATTTTTGGGGCTGACATGTCATAGTGGTCAGATGTCAGAGGTCAGGTCTGCAATTTGTCATAGTTGTCATAGATGCTCCATCATTGGTGTCATAGGGCTAGGGAATCTAGCCCAAGTGTCCACAAACTTCCACTTTGACTCTTTATCTTCCATGGAGGTTACCAATCCTTCCAAATTCGACCTAATATGCTCAATGACATGTGTTATGACTTACCAACTCACCCAAGAGTGTTCACATTCCCAATAATTCGAATTTGCAAAAGAGAGATACCATGTATTATGAAAAATCAAGCTAGTGTGGGTCCCACATCCTCCATATGTCTCCAAAACCATTTGTCACTTAGGATTTCTCTTGAATTTCTTTATTCACTCTATTTATTAAATACTTGAACCCTTCTAATGTCTAAACATCATTTATTATCCCCCTTATTCCAAATCCCAAAGCTTCCACTCCAAACCTAGGAAACTAGTAATTTTCCTCCTTGGCAATTATTTGACCCTTAACACCAATTTTACAAACTCTAATGAATATGGCTAATGTGATTAGGCCATTGTGACCCAATTCCAAATTTGGGACATGACAAATCCTCCCTTCCCAATATTGCTTGTCCTCAAGCAATTTCAAACAAGGGTGTTGAAGAACCTGCTTTCTGTATAATTCTTTGAAGTTGCCATTGAATTGCCAAACCTTGAGTCTTTGGGTTTCCATGAAGATTTTAGAGAGGAACCACCATGCTTGCTGCTGCACTACTCTGATAAAAATCACTTTATTAAGTGGGAAATCCATCTCCCATACTTCTTGTTTCCCCCCAAAAATTGAAACCAATGAGATAAAAATTATTCCAGGGTCCCATTGCTTGTATTGCACCCCAACAATTAAGAGTGCTCTCCAACCTACACCATTAGATAAGAGGATTCCTGGATCCCATTTTCTTGTATGCATTCTTCCAAACATCATGAGTACCAAATATATATCATCAAAGTACATAACAACATAATGAAAATGTACATCAAGGATATGCTTCATCAAAGAGTCATGAAAATGCTTATACCTCCAAGCAAGTAGACCACCATTTTCCAAGTGCATACAAGCTTCAAGTGACCAATAAAATCTGCTCCAATGACATAGGTGAGGATCCCATGTCCTATAATGCTGCTCCAAAAGGATGTGATATGCATCAAAATATTCAGCCATGTATTCTTTCATCCAAGAAGTGAATGAAGAATCTCCACTAGAATCTGAACCAAATAATGAGCAGAAAAAACAAGGAGACTTCAAATGACTCAAAGAAGTCTCACCCATACATCCATGAATGTGAGAATCATAAAAATGTAACAAAGTATGTGGCTTCCAACAAAAATGTTCTCCCATCATAAATCTATTCATCCAAGTGTTGGATGAAGTTCCTCTAACATCAAATGAACCCAGTGTTGAGCAAGAAAAACCATGAGTATTCAAGTGACTCAAATCCATATCATAGGTGCATCCATGTAAATGTGAATCATCATAAAGTGACAAATTATGCTGCTGCAAATGTGAATAAGAATGTGCTCCAACCATGTCATCATAAAAGTTAAATATAGGAGTTCCATACTCCTCCTGTGGAACCATAAAAAAGAACCCTTTCACCCATACTTCATTGAGACTAATACTGCAAAACATGGAATTGTAGGATGTAGGAGAATGTACTAACTCACCCAAATGATCAAAAAGTTCAGGAGTTTCATCATGGGAAGGATCCATGTGGGTAGTATCATGCAGCTCCTTCAAAAGTGTGAACTCTTTGTCATAGTTTGGTTCCAATGTACAGGAATCATGCTCTTCTTTAAAAACTGCATAACCTTCAGCAAGAGGCAATTCAAATTTATCTTCCACCACATCAAGTGTTTGGATCTCTTCAAGTTCATCTTCAAACACATCAAGAACATTCAAATTTTCACATTTCTCACGATCCACCATGTAATGAGAATCCTCCAAACAATCTACCATTTGACAATCTGAAACATAGGAGGAAAAACAAGTATCTTGCAACTTTTCAAGAAGTTGCTCATTTTGAATGGTGAGCTTATGAATATCCTCATTATTCTTCAAGTATGCATCATGTAACAATTCATTAAGCTCAAACAAATGGTTTCTATCAAAAAGCAAAGACATGAAATTACCTTTGATGTGGCACATTGCTCTTTGAATCTTCTCCATGTCTTCAAGGAAGGATGTTTCCTCCAATGAAGTAGCTCTCCAACAAGAATTTGACACCAATGCTTGAGTGTCATGGAGAATGCTGAGGGACTCTTGGATCTTATTTTCATCCATCTTTAAGGACCCTTCAAGAAAATGAGGCTCTTGCAAATGAACCTCCTCATCTTCTTCAATTTTGCTTGGACCAACTTCATGAAGCTCAAGTGGTGATGGGGAAGTTGATCTTGGTTCTTCTTCAACTGCTACAAGGTATTCATTACCATGCTTAATGAAACTTGTACTTGTAGAAACACTTTCAAAAGTGATCTCTATGTCACCAACATAGAGGTGTGAGCACCCATCAGTAGGTACTCCTTCATAGTTTAAGCATCCATCAGTAGATGCTCTTTGGTTCATGTCTAAGCTAGAAGGTGTCTCGAAATGATCTTCCATATTTTCAATAGAATCTTCTTCATGCTCTTGTGATGTCTCTTCCTTTTGCTCCTTAAAGCAAGCTGATGCATTTTGCCCCTTGTTTTCCTTAGGATCAATATATTTGGAATCTCTTCTTGAATAAATCTCAAAAGCTCTCCTCAAGGAGGACATCATTTCATGCACACATATATGATACTCGCTCCAAGGGTTTTTACAAGAAGGGCATAAACCTTTCTTCACTAACTCCACATCTTCATTTTTGGGCCTATTTTCAAAAACATGTTCAGCATAGTACTCAAAAGACATGGCATTTTGTGTATTTTTGCTAAAAGCAAGATATTCTTGATATTTTTTATATTGTTGGGGCAAGGTTTTATATTTTGCTCTCCATCTTTGGAACTCACTCATAGAATTATCCTTGGTTGGTGTGACACACTCATATTCATCAGATTTAAAGTCATAAGAATAATCTTCATTTCTCTTGAAATTGTAAGAAGTGTTGCATGATGGCACCTCTTCCTCATACCATTCACATTCTACTTCATATTGCTCATAAGCATCTGCATATTCCTCATAAGAATTGTACTCATAGGATTCATCATAATAGTAAGACATGACTTCCAATTATTCTTGAATGTATGTACCTAATACACAGGTGCAAGGACCATGCTCTGATGCCACTGTAATGTCCCTTGTTAGGAATTTTATTAAAATTGCAATTTTCCACTTTTTTTCTTGGTTCGACCTTTGACTAGTTTTGATCTCTAGGTCCCAAATTTGCCCCAAATGATCCCAAATCTTCTGAGAAGGTATATGAATGATATTAGAACATAAATATGTGTTTCAGGGATGCCTTTGGACCTTTCAAATACTTCTGCAAATCCTCTTTCAATTCTGGTCAATGTAGGTAACTTTACTAGTGATTTCCCTTTGACTAGTATTGGTCTCTAGGTCTCAAATTGACTCCAAATCCCTTCAAATCTTCAAGGAAGGTGTATGAATTATATTAGTACTTGAATATGATGTTTATAGATGACATATGGTCACCAAAATACCTCTGCAAACTCTCTTAAGATTCTGTACAAAGTATGCAATTTTACTAGTAATTTGGGGTTCAAATCCCCCTGGGGTAAGTACTGAAAATGGCTTCCCAAATGCCTCCAAACCCACTCAAATTTATGAACAGAGGTATGTAATGTGTTAAGTATGTTATTAAAGTCTCATATGCACCATTAATGGATTATTACAAATGTTCTCACCCTCTCCCATTCAACTGCAAAAATCCCCAATTCAACCCTTGGGGAAATGGCACTATTTCACCTCCCAATACAACTAAACTGAGTAAAAATGCTTCAAATGCTCAAGTACAGTACATGAAACTTGTAGAATACATCCATGGCAGTATATTTATCACAAATATATCAGAGAATCATCCATTCATTCGAAATCATCATCAATACATTGGCTCACAACAAGGTAGTGGGGAAATGGCATTGTTCTTCCATTAAAAATGAGATTTATACATTTCTACTTGGAATTTCGACCTGAAACTTTTTGGAGATGAAGAACAGAGTATTTAATTCATATTAAAAAATAAATGGGGCATTAAAAGCTTCCCCAAAGAGTACAATAGCTCACCAAAAACGCCCTCCCTCAAGGATCAAGAATATGCCATCAAAACTGGAAATGGTTGAAGGAGTGAGCTGCAATAGAAGAAACCATGAGCTGCCCTATAGCTTACACCTGCAAATAAAGACTCCATTAAATCTCCAAATGAAAGGTCTGAATGGCCTTTCCAATTGCCAACTTGGATGGGAATCTTTCACCCTCGAAATTGGCTAAGGCAAGAAACTAGTCATCCACTAGCTCTCCCTCTTCACAATTGCAATTGCAAATTCTACAAATGATCAAAAGCCATTCTCATACTTCATTTCTACATTTTATAACCAACATTAGCCTTCTAAGGGTCTAAATCCTCTCAATAGATTCAATAGATTTTCATTTAGGAAATATTCCACATTTGCCACTTGTCTCCTAGTTCCAACCTTCCATCTTCTCCCAAATTCGATTTTGAGTCTCTTTGGCTTCTCCCACTCCCAAATTCGCCTTCTTTGAGCCTATTTTTGGGGCTGACATGTCATAGTGGTCAGATGTCAGAGGTCAGGTCTGCAATTTGTCATAGTTGTCATAGATGCTCCATCATTGGTGTCATAGGGCTAGGGAATCTAGCCCAAGTGTCCACAAACTTCCACTTTGACTCTTTATCTTCCATGGAGGTTACCAATCCTTCCAAATTCGACCTAAGATGCTCAATGACATGTGTTATGACTTACCAACTCACCCAAGAGTGTTCACATTCCCATTAATTCGAATTTGCAAAAGAGAGATACCATGTATTATGAAAAATCAAGCTAGTGTGGGTCCCACATCCTCCATATGTCTCCAAAACCATTTGTCACTTAGGATTTCTCTTGAATTTCTTTATTCACTCTATTTATTAAATACTTGAACCCTTCTAATGTCTAAACATCATTTATTATCCCCCTTATTCCAAATCCCAAAGCTTCCACTCCAAACCTAGGAAACTAGTAATTTTCCTCCTTGGCAATTATTTGACCCTTAACACCAATTTTACAAACTCTAATGAATATGGCTAATGTGATTAGGACATTGTGACCCAATTCCAAATTTGGGACATGACAGTTGGAGAGTAGGGGATCCCAACTTCTGCCAAATGAATGTGGACATAACGCATGTAGAGGCACCTTCATCGATGATGCACCGATGGATGACAAGATTTCGAATGGAAACAGAAACTTGGAATGCTAAAGTGGAAGGCAGGCGTGGTTCGCATTGGTCCAAATCGAATGCCATCAGTTGTGAATCATTTGGGTCAATAGAACCAATGGCGGAGAGCAAAGTCTTGCACTGTGAAGGACAGTTTTTTAAGACTTCTAACGCAGACATGGCCGTGGGAGATTGGGCTAAGTCATCTACAATGTTGTAATTTGACGCAGCGTGAGCATTGGGGTTATTGTTGATGCGACGAAGTGGGAAATGAGGTGCTTTGGAAGTGCCATTGAGGGGAGCCGGAGGTATACATAACATCTGATCGATGGGATGAGCGTTAGTGTTTTTGTCGGAGGGAGGGGCTTCAGGGGTGGAGCCATACTGGTTCCGACGGGTTTGGAGGTTGACATCAGCAGACGACATCAACAACAAGTGGTGGGTACCTGAGTCAAACATGGGTTGATAAGGGGCAGCATAAGTGATCTATTGTTGTGGTGGCACGTTGCCTTGAGGGGGATCCAACGGCTGAGTGTTCACTGCGCCTTGAGTTGGTAAGGGGTTTTGCGAGTACCAAAGGTGGTTGCTGAGGGGGTGGGGGGTTGGGTGGTGCTTGAGGAGCTGCATTCCCTTGGCGATGGGAATCATCAACCCAGAGTTGTTGAGCTCTCTCCAAATGTGGGCAAGCATGTGTGTAGTGGCCATAGACCCTGCAAATAGAACAAGGATGGTTAGTTCACAAGTTAGGGTTTTTAGCCTGCTTGGGTGGCCGATTAGGGTGTTGGTTGGTAGGTGCCGCATTATCGTTGTCTGGGGGATTGGGAGGTTGACCACCTTGGTCTGGAGGAGGGTTGTTCCCACGGTTACGGCCTTTGCCGCGGTTTTGCTGGCCCTGTTGGCGCTGGTTGTTTTGGTTTTGCTACTGATTTTGTTGGGCGTATACTTGCCCTTGGGCAGCAGGTAGGTTTTGGGGTTGCGCAAGTGCTGGAGCAGGCTGCTTAGGATAATATGTAGGTGGAGGCTGCGCAGGTGTTGAACCTTATGGGAGTTGCTGATATGTCTGCGGAGCAAGTTGTGGGTTAGCCGTAGGGGCTGCCTGTGGCGGGTAATAAGCAGGTTGGGCTTGAGAGGTCACAGGAGCTGGTGCAGCCTGTGGATGGTAATACGGTTGAGGTGCGATCGGGGGGGAATAGGCGAGGGATGCGTGCCCAAAGCACTGAGGTGGACATGAGGGTCCATGGGAATGGTGGTGATGTACCATGGGAGCATACGAATTGGTCACACCGGACTGTGATGTAGCTCGCGAAAGGTCGGGGCCATGGCTAGGACGTGCTATGTAAAAGGGTTGGGGATGCGAGGTAATACGACCGATGATGTCGTCTGTGGCATGGGATTCCCCTGGCGCATCGTGCTAGGAGGAATCGCCGCGAGGGGTGTCAAGTATAATGGTATAAAGGTAACCCGACTGGGCGTAAATGAGGTCAAATTGCTGGGCTTTGACAATGGCCTCTTCTTCAGACTGGGTCGTTCGGATGCCACATCCTTGGTAATGACAGGAAGGAGGGATTTTAGGAACCAATCTAAGAAGATACAGTCGTCTAACTTGATCTTGCAGAGGCTGCGGCGTCGACGCCACTCATGGATGTGGTCAGTGATATGGGTAGCCGTGTTCTGTCTGCAAGACAGGAGGATCTCAACTCCTGCGTCATAGCGGATAGGTAACTGAAAGAACTGCAGGAAGGTCGAGGCAAGGGAATTGAAGGTGGCATGGGTCCCATGGGGTTGCTTGATGTACCACTTAGCTATAGAGCCAGTGAAGGTGCGCTGTAACAGACGGAGGTGGACAGAGTCATCCACTATGGAGTTGGAGGAACACCATAGATGGAAGGACATAATATGGTTCTGGGGGTCCTCACCTGCCTTGCCCTCAAACTTAGGGATGTCGAAGGGGAGCTTGGTAGGCATGTGAGGCCACGCAGGGTCATGTCTAATGGGATCATTAGTCAGTCGGGCTAGGTCAGGAAGGTTGAGGCTAGCCATGAATGGCAAACTAGTAGAAGGATGTGACACACTAGTGGGTGTGACCAAATTGGGGCCAATGCCCCCAAGTGGAGGGGCTGGGTTCGGGATGTTGCCCCCAAGTGGAGGGACGAAAGTGGTATGGGACGGGCCTGCGCTGCCAAGGGTAGTGTGAGTCACTGATGGAGTGGGAATAGGTATTCCAGCTACTGGAATGGGTACAGTGATCGGAACGGTAGATGGGGGCCCCATTGAGGGCATACCCAAAGCGGGTGTGGTAGATGGTGTGGTGGTGGATGCTCCACCAATGGTCCCTACAAAGAAAGGGGTGGAAGTCATGCTAGCCATGGGGCTGGTTGGTGCAGTGTAAATGGGGTTCTCGGACTCTGCCTCAGAATCAGAGGTGAAATAGGGGGCGTCTAGATCGGGTGACGGAGCTCTATGCCGTTTACGTGTGGAGTCAAGTGACAAAGCTCAAGATCTATGATGAGTGGTATCAAGTGATGAAGATATATGTCTATGACAGGTGGTGTCAAGTGAACCGTACTGCGGGGGCTCGCCCCGGAGGCGCCGAGAATGTCTCGGGGACTCAATGGTGAAAAATGGTGTTAAATATCTTGGGGTTGTGTTGAGTGAAAAACAACTCAAAAACCCTAATGCAACCGAGTGTGCAGAAGGAGAGCTCAAAAAATATGGCACTCAGGCCAACAACCAACTCAAAACACCTACTGTAATAGCTGTGCTACAATAAGTGGAGTAACAACAGAAATGGTCAGAATACTAACAAGCAGCAGGTTTCCTAAAAATAAAAATAGTGGACTCACTAGACCAAAAGGAGGTAAGGGAGCATGCAAACACCTAACTAAATAGTATTCTGACTCAACTAGACATATCCTCTGCAAGGTGATGAAATCCAAGTCAGATAATATGGATAGGAGAGCCAAGTGGCTAAAGATATCCCCCTACCGGGAGGGACACCGGGTAGTCAATCCTAAAAGAAAGGCAACTAAGATACCTCATTCATGACACGTCCAGAAAAGGTGAATCTACCGTTTGGTCCTTTTACTGCAGTACCCCCATACAGGGATATCTCGAGAACTGCGAAAGGTAGCCCTTCGGTTACTGAATGGATTGCGGTATTCCACTCAGGCCTCCGGAACCAGTCTGGCGACTTCAACCCTCCTAGGGGAGAGGCCCTCTGATAAACTAGTTGTGACCATGCCAAAAAATACTAGGGGATTTTGGTTCCCTAATGGACAAAAACTATGTCTCAAGTGTAAGCAATCGAGGGGTGTTATTTGGATGCCTATCCCCCCGACCCTACCTAACTACACAAATTCTTATGTGTTCCCCAAGTGGGGTTAGAATGTTGGTTGAGTTAAGTAGTTTTTTAAGGCTCACTTGAATTAGGTGACAGAGTGTGTGCGTGTGAGGTGATGAACCCAAAATAAAACTGCCACAAGGGGGGCAACTTTCTAACTAGCAATAACAAGACATAAATTAGACTTTGAAATGCAAAATTTTCTTTTTCCAATTTAAAATGCTGAAAATTTAAAAACTATTCTGTAAATGGAACAGAAATAAAACTGCAGAAAAAAGGCTGTAAGGAAGTGTGGCTGCAGGTGGGACAGATGGCTGTGCTGGTGCAGAAAATAGTGCAGCAAAGTGCTGGGTTCAGAACATGGAAAAATACAGAAAACAGACCGTGGGTTTTTGGCAAATCTGGGCGGTTGGACCGCGGAAAACAGCTCAACAGTCGTAGTCGGGTTGCGGGATTTTGGCTGAAAAACATAGTCGGGACGCAGGAAAAATGCAGAAAGGCGTCGGCGGGTTGCGGGAAAATGGCCGAAAGCCGCAGGTGGGATGCAGAAAAAATGCCTAAAGGCGCCGGCGGGTTGCGGAAAAATGGTCGAAAGCCGCAGGTGGGATGCAGGAAAAAACGCCAAAAGGCGCTGGTGGGTTGTAGGGAAAATGGCCGAAAGCCACAGGCGGGATGCAGGAACAAACGCTGAAAGGCACCAGCGGGTTGTGGGAAAATGGCCGAAAGCCACAGGCGGGACACAGAAAAAGGGTTAATAGCCGCAGTCGGACCGTCCCAAACAGGCTAATAGTCGTGGTCGGATAGCAGGTAACAGACTGAAAGCGGCCGACAGGTCGCCGAAAATAGTCTGAGAGCCGCGGTCAGATCGCAGGTAAATGCCTGAAAGATGCGGTCGGAACGCAACTGCAGGAGGTAAAAGATGTGGTTTACGGCGGCCGAAAGGGACAGTCGAACAGAAAAATATTGCAGAAAATTAAAACGTCTAAAACTTAAAAAATTATAACTAGAAATTCTTAAAAACACAAGCGGAGTCGCCAAAACTGTAGCTAGGGTTTTCACCCTAGCTTGTGCAAATGAGCACCTACTAAGGGGAAGGGACTCCTTAGTAGCAGTTCAATAAACAGTAAATTAAAATGCTAAAACCATATCAATTCTAAACTAGCATGAGCATTAAGAGACAAGAAATAATAAATGTTTTTCTTTTGTATTAAATTTTTACCTCAAGTGTAGAGGTTGGTGAAGTTCTTGCAATGATCCAAGAGGGTTGCTCCAAACTCCAACTTTGCTCCTTCTCTTTCTCCAATGGTGGAAATGGGCCAAAAGGGGCTTTCAATGGTGAAAGTAGCTCAAGGGTGAGCTAGGGTTTCAAGAGATATTTTGGCAGAGTAAGGGTATACTTGATTATGGATATGAAATGAGGGGTCTCCATCACCTATTTATAGGTTTTTGGTGGTGGAGTGCTGGCCCATGGTTTTGGGAACCATATGGTTTAGGTCAGCTGTATAGGGTTTTTTCCTCCTTTTTTCCTCTTTTTCCTCATTTTTTTATATTTTTTATTCCCTTTTTAGAGGGTTTTTGCTATTTTGGAGGAATTTTGGATATTTTTGGAGGGAAAAGGGGTTTTTTAGCCTTTTTGATGGTTTTGTGGCCTTTTGGAGGCAAATATGGTAGTAAGTATGGACAAATGAGTCATGTAATGGGGTAGATGAGGTAGTGAGCACTTTTTGGGTGTTAACAGGTGGACACTAAGGAGTTTGAGCTACTGCTAGGAAGGTGCTTCATGTAGGGATTTGGTGGCCCACTCTCTATAATGATGTGACGGATTATGCACGCACCTGCGATGTCTGTCAACGAACTGGAAAACCCTCAAGGAGGGATGATATGCCGCTAATACCTCAAGTTACATTGCAGCCATTCGATAAATGGGTTGTGGATTTCGTGGGACCTATCAACCCACCCGTGAAGCGCACTGGTGCACGGTACATAATCAGAGTGACAGATTATTTGAGAAGGTGGGCGGAGGCCGCACCAGTTATAGATTTCACTGTTGTGACAATAGCGCGATTCTTGCTTGACAACATTGTTACTTAGTTTGGATGCCCGAAGGTATTGCTGAGTGATCAGGGGATTCACTTCATCAATCACATAGTCAATGCATTGATAGTAGAGCTTCAGATACAACATAAGAAGAGTACCCCATACCATCTGCATGCAAATGGCATAGTGGAGGCCTTCAACAAAGTGTTGGAGCATGAGCTTACAAAGGTTTGTAATACGAACCGCGACGACTGGGATTTGAAGATTCCAACAGTCTTGTGGGCATATTGCACCACTTGTAAAATATTGACAAGACAGACAGCGTTCAAATTGGTGTATGGGAAAGAGGCAGTCATTCCTATTTAGTACATTGTTCCGAGTTTGCGCATAGCGGCCGCGACATGCATGGATGATGCGGCCGCATTAGAAGAATGACTAGCACAGTTGGTGCAACTTAAGGAGGACCATTTTGTCACAGGTTTTCATCATCACGTCGAGAAAGACCAACAAAAATCTTGGCACGATCGACATATTAAAAATAAACAGTTTCAACAAGGCAACTTCATGCTATTATATGACAGCAAGTTCATGAAGCATCCATTTAAGTTACAAAGGCATTGGCTCAGTCCATATTGCATCAGTTGCATTACTTTAGGAGGCGCAGTACAACTACAGCAATTAGATGGAGCAATACTGCCAAAGCTAGTGAATGGTAGTAGGTTGAAGCCCTATAGGATGGGCTCAGAGACACATGATTCCTAACAGCGTTGCACGACAAAAAAAAAAGATGGATAGGTTGTTGGATAGTCGGTTGACACACTTACAGGGAACGTATGCACACGTAGGAGAGGCTCTATCACCGTTAGGGATCCGTGCTGCGATAACTGCAGGATCGCGACACAGTCAAATCGACAATAAATGCAGACAATTAAATGCAGTTAGATGCTGAAACTCATTGAAGGGGCGTGTATTGATGATGGATCCGACCAATAGGTTGATAGGATTGACGATGGATTCAGGTAAGTTTGGCACGCATGACAAATGGTAGAACCACGGTCGATGCCTCACACGTTTGGCATGCATGACAAGGGGTGGAAGCATGGTTGATGCTTCACACGTAGGAGGTCCAGTCCGAGCATGTGTGCTGTGGATCCTCCTCACTAGAAGACAATGAAATGGTATGATAACAAGATAGGACACTTATGGGAAAGAATTTGCAAATGATTTCATAGTTAGGCATCCAGGACACAACAAAAACACATAAATACAGGCATAGGAAACTAGCTGAGCAAGGAGGTATCTATCAAACGAGAGAAACCCATGCTACAAGTGGGTTGGGAAGATCATTGAGTCAGGAATTCCAAGGAAGCTGTGGAAATGATCCATTTCATTTTGTGCGGCAGCACACCAGGTGCACTAAGGGTGAGAACGACGAGTGTGCATGAACAATCGGAGAAGGAAGTGGCTCAGACACTCAGGAGAATTGGAGATGAGGTCTCACCTGATATGTCTAAGTACGTGGTGGTAGTTCAAAGATTCGTGGTCCCTGCGACCACCAGAACGACAGGGGCGGAGGCCCCTTAGCCTCAATAGTAGGTGCTTCCTAGTACGAAACAAATGTGCCAGAGCGGTTGTCCTGTCTCACACCTCGGTGTTGTTAATGAACTTTTCCTCAGTCTAGAACAAATATGAAGCACGACAGCAGATGTCAGAGATATAGATGCTCAAGGTTTCTAGAGACTAGAGGATGAGTTTGACAAGTACATGACAGCGAGCCTGAGATGACCGTATCAGTTTGAGAAGTACACAACAGCAAGCTCTAGACAACAAGAATAGTTTCAAAAGCATCCTACAGCGACGAATGAGTAAATATCAATGAGTACACAATGTCCAGCTGATGTGGCTCAAGGGCGAGCCACAAGATTGTGTTAGGGGCCTATTGGCAGTTGGATTGGATGAGTCAGCTACATAGCATTGTGGATGTTGCGCAAGGTCAAAAGATGCCACGCAAGAGGGAAAATAGCGCACAAGTCAGAAATAATAGTATTTTTTGTATTTTTGGTCATTTTGGACCACATTGTACAGGTTCAGGGTCATTTTCTTGTAGATCTTGTTAGAAAGCAATTAGGCGGTTACCTAAGTGGACCATGAATGTAAAGGCACAAGCCTATGAATATATGTAGCATTGCAAGTGTTGAGATATCAATTCCATGATCGATTGAGCGCGGATGATAAGAGAGAATTTTGCTTTTTTTTGTCTGTTAATCTGGGTGTGCGACGAAAGAACTATATTGTTGTATTTGAGTTTTGTTGTGAAGGTTAATATGACATGATGGAGTTTTGAGTATAATCATTGCGTCTTTTCTTGTTTTTTTCTATAAATGTGATATGCGATATGAGGTTGTGATGATCCAATGTTTCGTTTCTATAAATGATGTTATACTGTTAGATTTGTTTGCGCATTGATGGTTTTGTTGACAATGATCTGTTGAATAATGTGATTACTCTGTTTAATGCATAAGTTGAATAGTTAGATCTGTTATATAATGTTGCATTAAGTTGAAAAGTAGACACACATGGTCCTCCTTCATTTGGTGGAAACGTGGTTCTGTGTAATATCCCTTTTTCAAATTTTATTAAAATGCCCAATTTTTCAGTTTTTTTCCCAATTTCGACCTTTGACTAGTTTTACTGTTTTGACCTCCAAATCAACCCAAATGCTCCCAAATATTCTGTAGGAGTGTATGAATGGTATTTAGACTTGAATATAAGGTCCAGGGATGTTTTATGGCCCTCCAAATACTGCTGCAAACTTGATTTGTATTCTGATCAATATATGTAATTTTGACTAGTAATTTGTGCATCAAATCCCCCTCGGGTAACACTGCAAATGGCCTTCCAAATGCCTCCAAACTCCCACAAATTTATGAAAAGAGGTATATAATGTGTTAATTATGTTATTAAGGTCTCATATGCACCATTAATTTATTTTTAATACTGTTATAACTCTCTCACATTCAACAGCAAAAACCCCCAATTCGACCCTTGGGGAAATGACACCATTTCACCTCCCAATACAACTAAACTGAGTAAAAATGCTTCAAATGCTCAAGTACAGTACATGAAACTTGTATAAGACATCCATGTCAGTATATTTATCACAAATATATCATAGAATCATCCATCCATTCGAAATAATCAACATTATAGTGTCATACATCAATGCATTGGGGAAATGGACATTGTTTGCTCATTAATCAATATTTTTGCATACAACCAGTGGGTATTTCGACCTGAGACTTTCTGAATATGAATAACAGATCATATGAAGCTATTAAAATCATAAATATGTAATAATAATCTCTCTCAATAAGCACAGGTGCTCACCAAAAACGCCCTCCTTCAAGGAGCACGAATATGCCTTCAAAACTGGAAACGGTGGAGAGAAAGTGCTGCACTAAACCAAACCATGAAACTTTCTGTAGCTGCTACCTGCAAATACAAACTCCATTAAAGCACCATGAAAGACCTGAGTGGCCTCTCCAAACACCAACTTGGATGGGAATCTTTCACCCTCGAAATTGGCTAAGGCAAGAAACTATTCATCCACTAGCTCTCTCTTCACAAATGCAATTTTTCTCAAATCATCAAAAGCCATTCTCATACTTGATTTCTACATTTTATAACCAACATTAGCCTTCAAGGGATCGAAATCCTCTCAATAGATTCAATAATTTTCTATTTAGAAAATATTCCTCATTTGCCACTTGTCTCCTAGTTCCAACCTTCCATCTTCTCCCAAATTCGAATTTGAGTCTCTTTAGATTCCTCCAACTCCATGAGCGCCTTCTTGAGCCTATTTTTGGGGCTGAAATGTCATAATGGTCAGGTGTAAGAATTCAGGTCTGAATTTTGTCATAAAATGTCATAGATGCTTCATTATTGTTGTCATAAAACTAGGGAATCTAGCCCATGTGTCCACTAGTCTCCAATTTGACTCTTCCTCTCCCATGGAGGTTACTATTCCTTCCCATTTCGACCTAATATGCTCAATGCCATGTGTTATGACTTACCAACTCACCCAAGAGTGTTCACCTTCCCATGAATTCGAATTGGCAAGAGAGAGCTGCCATGTGTCATTGAAAAATCAAGCTAGTGTGGGTCACACCACCTCCATATGTCTCCAAAACCACTTGCCACCTAGAATTTCTCTTGAATTTATTTATTCATCATATTTATTAAATGCTTGAACCCTTCTAATGTCTAAATATCATTTATTAGTTTCCTTATTACCATCCCACATGTGCCCATCCAACCTAGGAAACTAGTAGGATTGATGGGATTGTCTTACTATGCATTTATTTGAATGGGGAAATTACATTTTGTCAGCTCTCCCTCGAACATCTTGGGTGAGACTTCATCTGCTCCGTAGGTTTTGCTAGATAGGGTAAAACCTGTCCGGGCCGGTGCTCAAGGAGATCGTGGTGGTTCTGATGTCGAGAGAATGAGGAAACCCTGTTGACTGGGTTTGTGTCAAAAAATGGTTCTGTTCCCGGGACCATAGCGCAAAGTGAAGGAAGGACATGTTGTGGCATCTGACAAGATTGGAAATTCAAGATTGGTTTAACCAAAAGTTGTGAGAGTTCTCTGAGAAAGAGAATCAGAACCCTGGAATGAGTAAAGATCAATGAGTACACAATCTCCAGCTGACGTGGCTCAAGGCTGAACCACAAGATTGTGTTGGGGGGCTGTTGGCAGGTGGATTGGATGAGTTAGTTGCATAGCATCGTGGATGTTGCGCAAGGTCAAAAGATTCCGTGCAAGAGGGAAAATAGCGCACAAGTAAGAAATACTAGTATTTTTTGTATTTTTGTTCATTTTGGACCACATTGTGTGGGTTAAGTGTCATTTTGTTGTAAATCTTGTTAGAAAGTAGTTAGGCAGTTTCCTAAGTGGACCATGAATGTAAAGGCGCAAGCCTATAAATAGATGTAGCATTGCAAGTGTTGAGATATCAAGTCCATGACCAATTGAGCACGGATGATAAGAGAGAATTTTGCTTGTTTTTGTCTGTTAATATGGGTATGCAACGAAATAACTATATTGCTGTATCTGAGTTTTGTTGT
Source organism: Larix kaempferi (assembly GCA_027924585.1). Lineage (NCBI taxonomy): Eukaryota > Viridiplantae > Streptophyta > Pinopsida > Pinales > Pinaceae > Larix > Larix kaempferi. Next base: position 8,104,933 of record BSBM01000205.1, on the reverse strand, counting down.
GAAGGTTAATATGACATGACGGGGTTTTGAGCAGAATCATTGTGTCTTTTCCTGTTTTCTGCTATAAATGTGATATGCGATATGAGGTTGTGAATGATGCAATGTTTCCTTTCTCTAAATGATGTTATATGTATCGATATGTTTGTGCATTGATGGTTTTGTTGACAATGGGATCTATTGAATAATGTGGTGACTCTGTTTAATGCATAAGTTGAATAGTTAGATCTGTTATATAATGTTGCATTAAGTTGACAAGTAGACACACATGGTCCTCCTTCATTTGGTGGAAACGTGGTTCTGTCAGCTCTCCCTCGAACATCTTAGGTGAGACTTCATCTACTCCACAGGTGTTGCTGGACAGGGTAAAACCTGTCCGGGACAATGCTCAGGGAGATCATGGTGGTTTGGATGTCGACAGAGTGTGTCAACTGGGTTTGTGTCAACAGGACTTTATCTTTTAAGTTATGCTAATATGGATCGATTTAACAAAGATAGTTCAGAAGCCTTGAGAAGACCGCAGGTGTAGTAGATTGCTAACCTTTGGAGAAGAGGCATACGTGGCGCCAACTGTCCCCTCCTGAGTTCAGTTCCACATATCACTGCAATAGTTCAAGTGTCCCTCCACATGGTCAGTTGCGACTGGGACACGATGGAGCATTCGAGTATCATCCAGTTCAATCATCTAGAATCTATTCAATTATGTTAACAGCATGTAACGGCTCAGGCCTGAATGCAACGATTTCATTGAAGTTCACTTATGGTTGTAACTGTTCCATGGTAAATCGACATCCTGAAGATCGTAGATCTTCATGGCTGCCCGATATTTTGTGAAACGAATTCATATCATCATGGTATAAATGTAAAGAGGCGTTCTGATCCCGGGGTTAGAGAATTTGTAATTGTATGAGCTGAAACAGAGAGTTGTAACTGTGATTCATCATTCTTAATACAAGGAGCAGAGTTTCTTATATCTTGGTGTTTTAATTTGTATTAGTTCATGGCATCTCTGTTAGAAGGCTAGGGCCCACCTTCTCATAGAGATAGTTGTTTTAAGTAGATAGATTAGTTTATTTCCTGTTGTGTGATGTGGATTTGTAGTAGATACATTTTACAAATTAGCTGCAACAGTAGGCATTGATGATTGCATTCTCCTTTGGTAGTAATGGTTGCATTCTGAATAGCTATAACTACGTGGTGTGACAGTCGACTGTGTAGGTTAGTTCCTTTGAGGCATGGTGTGTTAGTTAGCTGTTACAGTCAAGCTCAACTCTGATTCCTTTTAGTCATTTATCTTTCCTAGGTTTTCCAATTTAATCAACTAGGTTTCAAGTTTAATTCTAGTCCTTTGTTGTTGTTTATCTTTCTTGGAATTTCTCAGATTAGACAGGTAATGATTAAGTTGCAGTAGATGCTAGTTGAATTAGATCAGTAGAGATTGAATACTATAGTTTGATATTTATAGGATTTAACTTCTTGCAAAAGTAAGTCTAGTTTATCTATTCATAGATCAATAATTGCTGGATTGATATTTGTAGGAAGGTAAAGGTACTTGAATTCTTAGATAGATGAATTACATTAGTTTTAGCTATGAGATGAGTTTGACTGAGCAGATAGGTAGGATAATTTATCTCCATTCATTCAATCAACTACTTGAAATGTTTATGCATAGACTGTGCTAATTACCGTTGAAATAAAAGACTTCCCCAGGTTGACAATTCATATTGAACATCTTGTGTGTTAGTTGTAATTAATTGGCATATAGGGTGACCAACAATAGTAAGTATTACTCTTACATAGTTGCAAACCTATTAGCATACAAAATCCATAAAAGAACTATACTATTTTATCTATACAATTGACTTCCTAGATCATACCTCCATTTGGGTGTCATTTTGTTGATCAAAACTGTTCTAAATACTCATGTATTCCCCTTCCTTTTGTCGATCATAATGCACCTACATCATCTTGTCACATTCCCTAGAAGAACAAATAAACGTAAAAAATTAATGAATGATGACCTTTGAAGAACCAAATGAATTGGGAAGAACATAAATAATAAGTTATTAGGTCCATAACAAATACCGATATTATAATGAATGTTATTAAAATTTTGAAAGTCCAAATATGGAGAAACCATAGCATTTTGACCATTTTAAATAAAAATATATTATATGCAAAACTTAAAAATATATTATAAGTCAATCAAGACTCGTTTCAAAAACATCATAATATAAAATATAAAATATAAAATATAAAATATAAAATATAAAATATAAAATATTAATTTCCCTATAGAAAATATTCATATTATGCAAATTAATAACAAAATAATACATTATAGGGTTGTAGAATACCTTTGGATGACTTATAATTCCTTTGTCTTGAATGTTGAACAACTGGATGAATCCTTAGAGGCTAGATTCCTTAGACACCTTCACAAACCCACACAACAAGTAACCTTACACTTTCTTTTGGAAGAATCATATTCTAATAATTGAATTCAAATTGTATCATTATATACTTCAAAAAAGAATACACATATACCAACTCAATTACATCAACAACATGAACATGAAGAAATTCAAAGTAACACATAACAAGTAAGAAGTTCATAGTGTTAATTTTTCAGAATATACTTCAATCTGATCTAGGATCTTAACTAAGAGAACAACATGTACAACATATCTACAGCATATCAATCATGGACATAATAATTCAAGCACACAACAGACACAAAGTTTACTTGGGGAAAACCATAAAGGTGAAAAACCACAATAACTTCCTCAAAGATAGATAGAGCAATGATACAACCTAAGCATAAGAGATAGACATCTCCTAGCAGTAGCTTCTCCTCCTCCACAAGTGTGCCACTCTCCCGAGAGTGTGAGAGAGAATAGAATGATGAAATAGAGTGCCTCCCACACTCTATTTATACTTGACTTGACTTTCCTAATAACCTTTACTAGGTCGACCTTAACTTAACCACATAACATAATGCTGACTGGGCCGACACCCAATAGGGTGGTCTAATAATCCTTTAGCCCACATGGCCGACCCCCAATAGGGTGGTCTAATAACCCTTCGACCCACATGACTTATACAGGGCCGACCCCAACAAGGTGGTCTAATAACCCATCAAGTATAAGTTACGACACTTACAATATAAATGACGACACTTCCGTATAGAGGAATAATAATATCTCTATAGGAATACAAACACTTCCGTATAGAGGAATAATACCATCTCTATAGGAGTACAATATACATTTATGAAATACATTCCGAAGTTACATATACATCAACACTCCCTCTTAACTAGGAAGGTATTTCTCGACACAGGTCTTCTAGCACAAGTCTTCTTCTCTGGATCATCGTCACTAGATAATCGTCATTGAGTCATCGTCATCGTCACTATTGCTGCTATCTCAATCAATCTCTGAATCTACTCGTCATAGAAAGTTCTACAGAGCCAATCCTTTTTCATACTGGATGTAGGCCCACCACCTACAGGTCTTCATCATCACTGGCCATACTGTGGAATCCTCAGGACTTATTACGTGCGTCACAAAACCTTAAAAGAGTATCTTGACTAGCAAGAACCCTAAAGAGCATCTGAGGCCTTTTTCATCCTGTCTAGATCTCCAGGACTTATTACATGTGACTGTCACAAAACCTTAAAAGAGTGTCCTAGGAACATTTATGTGCATAGCACGACCGGAAAGAACTCTAAAGAGCATCCCAGAACATTTATGTGCCTAAGCACGACCGACAAGATCTCCAGGACTGATTACATGTGACATTTGATACAAACCCTCAAAAGAGCATCCGAGGACTTATTACGGGCACACAGCCCAACCTATCGAATATCCCAGGTCTTACATGTAGCAGCCGACCACAAACCTTTGAAAGAGCATCCCAGGACTTATTACTGGCACGCAACCCAACCTATCGCATCTCCCAGGTCTTACATGTGGCCCACTATCACAAACCCTCGAAAGAGCATGCTACGAACATAAAATAAGATAATAATTAAATAATTAATAATTAGGTTAACTAAAGTTAGGTTATGAAATGAGGCGTCTCCTCAACATCAAATGCCTGAGCCATATTTAAGGTAGGGCCATCATTGTAACATATCATCTTTTATCCTATCACCAAATATATTATTCTACGAACATAAAATAAGATAATAATTAAGTAATTAATAATTAGGTTAACTAAAGTTAGGTTATGAAATGAGGCATCTCCTCAACATCAAATTTTCGAGCCATATTTAAGGCAGGGCCATCATTGTAACATATCATCTTTTATCCTATCACCAAATATATTATTCTTATCTATTATTCAATATGAGAGTCGGATTCGACTATTAACTTAGTGAACGGATATGTTCACTGCATTTGGTATCAGAGCCTTTCGGCCCTCCCTGATTCCGGATACTGGCCACTTCACCAGAGTTTCTTTGGATCACGATTTTTAATCAACAAGAGGCCCTTGGCCACAACCACCATTATCTTCACTCCATTTCTCTATGATCCCTCCGTGCATTTATTTTGTTCACACTCATCCCATGCCCTCACACTTCCCTCGTCATTCTCCTAGCCTCACCATCAGCTGCTGCTCCCACTACACCATCTTACTCGCGCACCCTATCTCCATCGCTACCACCCCAGCCACCTACACGCCACCTCCACTCCTCTTCCCACTCTCCCTTGCTTTCCCGCGTGTCACACTGTTGCACCTCATCTTGTCCATCGCCTTCCTTCCACCACCACCACCTCTCACGCACCTCACTTCCACGTCTGTTCCTGCGCCTGTACCACCCTTCTACCTCGCGCCTTCATACTCTACCCCTCACTGTGCCCAGCACCTACAAGCTCCACCTGCACGCTCTCCACACTACTTCCCGTGACTGCCTCGCCTCCCCACCGGCTCCCTCCCCTTCATTGTTCCCTTCCACCTCCCGCCTCTTCCACATTCCTCTCGCTCCCTCCCGCACCTTCATTCCACATCCCTCTCCTCCACGCTCCTGCAACCTTCTCTAAGCCACTCCCATCTGCCATCGCCATTCCCTCTGGCATGCTCCCTCACCTGCTCACCCTTTGCTTGCTCCATCCCGTCCACCATCCTATTTATCGCTACCACCACATCCATCCACTTCCAGCTCCCAACGTCCGCGCCTGCTACCTCCTCCAGACTCTGCCATCATCCTGTCCTTCACACCTTCTGCTCCCGCGCCCTTCCTTATCCACCTCTGCAGAACTCTCAAACACAATCCTCCTCCCATATTGTCCACCATCCAATCGGCCTGCCCTCCACCACCTTCCCCCTGACCACCTTTCGCGCCTCCACCCTTAGCCACCTTCCATCCATCAACTCTGCCACCACGACCTCTCCTCCCTTCCACCATCGCCCTCTGCCAACCTTATTCAAACAAAATATTTTAAATTATAATAATATTATTATTTAAAATAATAATAATTATTATAATTATATAAAATAAAACCCATATTTCTCCATTTTTACCATTTATCCAAAACATATAAATTATTATAATTATTAGTATATAATAATTATTAATAATCATATTAAAGTTATTATTATAACTTAATAATAATAATTACTCTATTTAATAATAGTAAGACTTATTGCAATTATTAATTAAAATAAATAAATAAAAAATTGAAGAAGCCCAAAAAATCAAAGAAGAAGAATCGAATTATCGCCAAAAGTCGAGACTATCTATCATTGGAGAAGTCAAGTCAAGGAAGACAAATCGAAGAAGATAGAATCAAGAAAAAGACAAAATCAAAGAAGACAAATCGAAGAAAAAGACAAGTGAAGATCTAGCAAAGACTATCCATCATTGGATAAGTCAAGTCAAAGAAAGACGACCAAGTTTAAGAAAGACTTATCAAAGAAATCAAAGAATATCATTCCACCGTTGAAGAAGACAAAAACCATGGAAGCCGATTTGCGAGAAAAATTAGAAGCCATGTTAAAACGTTATCGAAAAGACAATGAAGAATTGTGCGACATAAATAATAATTCAGAAATAAGAATTGAATTACAAGAAAGGTACAATGAAATAAAAATCTCTGACTAGGAAAGGCATATAGAAAACTTGTATGCACAAATTGATGAATTAAAAGCCGAAAATAAATTCAATCAGAGGATAGGAAATCAAGATATAAAGAAGGAAATAAATAATTACGAAGCAGAAATAATACGCTTGAACAAAATCGTTAGCGACAAAGATGAAGAACTAATGCAGTTACGACATAAATTAGAAATTCAAGAATCAGAGGTCGGCCAGTGTCAACAACAGATAAAGTTCTTCAACAACAAAATGACGACTCTAAAAAGACACATAAGCCAGAGATTGCGAAGAGTAATAAAGCATTATCCAACAACGCTGAAGAAATTTTTAGACTAAGAAATCATAACAAGATACTAGTCACAAAAATTAAGAAGTTGAAAAATAGCTGGAAGATAGAACAATCTATGGACAACATTGAAGGGAAAATTCTAGACAAGCAGGAAGAAAATAGTTGTATCAGAAGTCATAATGAAGATCTCAAGGAACAACTTAAGACATATGAAGATGACAGAAAATCTCAAGTCGAATTGATTAAGAAGTTTCAAAATGATAACAGGCAGTTAGAAAACAAGTTGGAAAAGATACAGAACAAAAACTTAAATCCTCAAGAGACGAAAATACAACTTCCAACACAGATCAATGCTCTAAACGCGACATTTGTAAATGAAAATGACATCGTGAAAGTTCCCTATCGACACCCCAACCATAAAAACTGATATTTGAAAAAGTGGGAAATGTCGAAAGATAATGGTACTAATGTGATCAAATCTCCTGACGACACCTCAGTAGGGAATCCCATCAGTCCACAACAAATCAATTTAGGATGGATTGATCCATTGACATATCAGAATTTATGTTCGACTCTTAGAAATTCGTATTGACATGTTTCATCATCTACGACACCACATAAAATGATGTAGAAACATTATAAGGCTTTGAGGACAAAGCCTTTCTAAGAGAGTGGCAATGCTACGAACATAAAATAAGATAATAATTAAATAATTAATAATTAGGTTAACTAAAGTTAGGTTATGAAATGAGGCGTCTCCTCAACATCAAATGCCCGAGCCATATTTAAGGCAGGGCCATCATTGAACATATCATCTTTTATCCTATCACCAAATATATTATTCTTATCTATTATTCAATATGAGAGTCGGATTCGACTATTAACTTAGTGAACGGATACTTTCACTACAGAGCATCCCAGGACTTATTATGGGCACACAGCCCAACCTATCGGATCTCCCAGGTATTACATGTGATACACAGTGACCGTCCTTTTTCATATTGGATGTGACCTAGAACAAATCTAGGATTTCATTTGCACAACCTGTCCATGGCCACAGAGTATCAACCTGATACTCACCATACATCATCCTGATCATCATCACTGCATCGTCTTGATGCAAGTCATCTGGAGCAACATCCTGAAGCTCATCATCCATGATCATCCTGATCATACAATGCATCTACCTGATGCATACCAAGTATCTACCTGATACATATCACCATACATGATCCACCTGATCATACAATGTATCCATCTGATACATACATAGATACATGATCCACACAATGTATCCACCTGATATATATCAACATACATGATCTACCTGATCATACACAGTATCCACCTGATACATATACAGATACATGGTCCAAGCATCCAACATAATGCATACATACACAAATGATCCAACCGATCATATCCAACATCAACATGATGCATACATATAAAATGTAAATGATCCAACAGATCATATAGAGCAGAAACTAGAACATCATCCCGATGCTCATCATCCATCGCTTACATCCATAGCCATGTGAAGGATCCTCCTTTCAACATGCTTGGAGTGGCTTTAGCAAATGTCTCCATCACTTCTTCCTCGAAATATCATCGATCTGAAGGACACCAAGCCTCTCTCTGAAGTACTCGAACTTCACTCTAACTAGTGGCTTCGTCAACACATCTGCAATGTGCTCATTTGTCGCAACATACATGAGCTTCACTACTCCTCTTTGCACCATGTCCTTGATATAGTGATATTTGATCTCTATGTGTTTCGACCTGTCATGAAACACTGGGTTCTCAAATATCTTCACACAAATCTGGTTGTCACAAAAGATACCAGTAGCCTCCAGCGGTAGATCAAATAACTTAGACAGTAGCTTCTGAAGCCATACTGCCTCACAACTAGCCGAACAAGCTGCAACATACTCTGCTTCGGCTGTACTCAGTGCTACACAGGACTACTTCCTGCTAAACCAAGAGATCACACTTGATCCCATACTGAAGCAGCACCTAGAAGTGCTCTTCCTATCTGAAGCACTGCCTGCCCAATCTGAATCAACATAACCCTGTAGGTTAAAAATTTGATTTGAATCATACTTGAGCCCATAATCAACTGTACCCTTCAGGTACCTTAGAATATGCTTTACAACAACCAGGTGAACACTCCTCAGATCCGTCAGGAACTAACTCAATGTGTTCACTGCAAAGCAAATATCTGGTCTCGTGTTCGTCAAGTACATCAAGGACCCAATCATCTGATACATAGTGATATCAACCGGCTCAGATGAAGCATCACACAGAAGCTTCAGGTTTGATGCCATAGGTGTGGCCATGGCCTTGTAGTCCATCATCCCGAACCTATTAAGGATCTCTACTGTATACTTCCCTTGTCCAAGGAAGATTCCATCTGCACTCTGCCACACCTCCATACCTAGAAAATAGTGCATCATCCACAAGTTCTTCATCTCGAATTCGACAACAAGATTCCGCTGCGTGTCGAAAATCAATCTATCTTCACCTGTAATAAACAGGTCATCCATATACAAAAGTAGTATCACTGGATTGCCTTCGTCAACCTTGTAGTAAAGGTTGGAATATACTTTACTCTTGGTAAATCCCAAACTAGATAGAAAGTTGTCTATCCTACCATACCAAGTTCTGCACATATATGACTCCCTGTCATGTGTCTCAGAACCAAGTGGATGCTCCACATACACTTCTTCTTCAACTACACCATTCAAGAAAGTTGTCTTGAAAACCATCTGGTGTATCTTCCATTTCATCACTACAACTAGAGAAAGTATGGATCTAATGGAAGTGTATCTGGCTACAGGAGCAAAAGTCTCTATGCTACCACCTGCAGCATGCTTGATCTTGTAGATCCTCTTGGAAGTCACTACAGACTCCCCTTCAGGTCTTGGGACTACATCCCAAACATCTTCATGATCAACTGGTACTCCTCGATCATGGCATTCTTCCCAGATTCTGGGAACTTCAATGTCTTCAATATTTTCAATAGATAACTTTGTTGCTAAACACATGTTGTAGTCCTTCTTTTGTAGGTGATGGTATACGATCTTTCCTACATAACAAGTTAAATTGCATTATTATAAAACATCTCACAGTTTTCAGAACAAATTCTTACACATAAAGAAATATGTCATATAGTCATGCAATTATCTTAGCCAATACTTCAATACAACATTTATCCATATCCCATAACTTTCTAGATGCCTTCCAATCTCTACCAGAACATTGTTAAGAGTGTGCACAACTCCCAACATGTCAGCAAAGAGGTTTCATTCTAGATAAGTAGAAATGGAATGTTGTACAGTGCCATAGGCCACTTACCCATGTATATTAGTAGTATACTGTTCATCAATGCAACTATTCTATATGCATAATACACAACCTAATTCTAGGAACATGAGTATATACATTATTGAACAGTGTTATTTAAACAATAAAATATGCAAGGAATGATAATTCAAATACTTATCTTTGTTTGTTTGTTGGGTTGACTCCCTCTAAGTCTTTGCTTCTTTTCTGCAACTCCATTCTGATGTGAGAAGTGGTCAACTCCCTTTGAATATCTGCATCCTTGCAGAAACTACTGAAGTGTGCTCCTTCTTGATCTTTGCTTCCTTGCAGGAACAATTGGAGTGTGCTCCCTCTTGATCTTTGCTTCTTGGATTACCTGTCCTTGAACTTATATCCATCACTATGCATGCTTATTAGTATCATCATTGTGTTAGCCTCGGGGTCTCATACATAATCACACATTCATTAGTATAATCTTAATATTATCAAAACACAATAATCTTAAATATGTATAGTCATGATCATTTCAAACACAGATAATAAATGTTAGTATTCAAGGTTTTAGGGAAGTCTTCTTTTACTCATGCATATTCTTATTTGATCATAGGACTCTTCTGGTTAGTTAAATCATCAATCAAGATAAGAGACATAAAATGCATAAACCCTTGATTATTTACATTTCTAACTTTATGAATAAACATAGCCAATCATACCAAGTATACTTATATAAGGGATCCTAACACAAGGTAGGATTCTAACTTGATATAGGAAAAACATACCTGGATTGGTATGTTAGCTAGTTATGTCTAACATACCCACATGATGTCTTCTTGTTCTCTTCAATGACTTGTGCTAGTAACTTCATATCTCATAGGTTAACCATTATAGAACCAAGTTATACATACCTCGCAAATAGATCTTCTAAGTGATTCATGACAATGGATGAATCTTTGTCCTCATGTCATCATGATCATATGTTCTTGAACTAGAACATGATTTGTCTTTCTTGGTGTACCTTTAATGTTAGCGGAAAACATAAACCTCATACAACACCATAATGCATTAGTACAATCATAAGTGTCAACACCCTAATCAATGAATATCTTCTATCATGCATTCATAATTTTATTAAGGTGATACGACAAGTCTAAATTTAATCAAGATTCTACTAACCGTAATAACATGAATACAAACATACCATAAACTTAATCATGAACAAATCTCGAAACATACCTGGATGAGTCATACCTGTCGAGATTGCTTGTAATCTTCTTATGTAAGGCCTTAGCCTCATCTCCCTCTGAAACAGGAACTTCTTCACTTATGTAGGTGATCAATCCATTCTCTTCTAGGATTAACCCAATCCACTTGATTTGCAAGAACTGGATCTGGAGCTGGATTAGGGTTTGTCAGAGAAACCCTAAAAATTCAAACTTTGAATTTCAAACTTTCGAAAGGATAAAAATATGCTCCTTGATGAGCTAATCAAGATGGTATACTCATAATTTGAAAACTGCAAAGTTTCACCCCTCAAGTTTGTCTTTGAAACGGATTCACTGGACATGACCCCAAACTAGGGTTTGATAAAGCCCAATCTTCTTCCCAATCAAAATGTTTGATCCAAAGCTCTAAGCTTCTATTTTTTTGAGGAGCATCCAGCCATGGTCACAGATTTTAAAAATTTCCATTTTTGTAGAAGCCCTAATTTTCCACTTTTCCGATCAAAGTCCCGAACTAGGGTCTGATCAAGCCGACCTTTTGCCCAACCAAAAATTTTGATCTTGGTCTCTAAATTTTGATTTTGATGAGTAGCATTCAGCCATAGTCTCTGATTACAAAAATTCCAACTTTCTCCGAAACCCTAAATTCCGGAAACCATGAATGAAGGTGCTAAAAAATAATTCTGTTTTGACAGAAATATGTACATGATTGTTTCTGGTGTAACTCTGAACTTTTCGATCCACAGGGTCTGAAAATGTTTCCTGTGATATCCTGACCTATCATATTTCCAACCCCATAGGTCTGACCTCAAATGGATTCTTTGATAGAGAGTTATGCTAAGTGTCGCAACGTGACCTGTTTATGGGATAAAACAAGAGAGCGAACGTGTACATCATGCCACGTGTCACTGGTTCAGTTTCATCCTCTGAAAAAGTTACCTGAGAAAGTACAGTTTGTGCACTACCTGTCACTTTTTACAAAATTTCATTTTGATCTTTCTAGCCCAAGTTATGACCTTTTTTCCAAGGTCACTTGTTTATGACTGAGATCTGGAAGAGGAAGAAACCCTATATTGTACAGATCATAAATCACAAAGTAAAACGAATTAGAGGTTGTCCTTTGGAGACAAGGTACGTGAGGATCTTAGCTTCTCCCTGTACTATTTTCATACCCTGAAACCTTGCCAAAATGTATTTATTGAGAAAGTTCTACGATGGTTGGTTTTTTCTATATCAAGCCCTAGCTTCGCAATTGCAACAAGTGTCATACATGCCATACCATGCCTTCTTTCAGGCTAGCTCTGATCCCGTGTTAATTTTTCAGAATTTACTTCAATCTGATCTAGGATCTTAACTGAGAGAACAACATGTACAACATATCTACAACATATCAATCATGGACACAATAATGCAAGCACACAAGAGACACAGAGTTTACTTGGGGAAAACCATAAAGGTGAAAAACCCCAATAACTTCCTTAGAGATAGATAGAGAAATTATACAACCCAAGCATAAGAGATAGACATCTCCTAGAAGCAGCTTCTCCTCCTCCACAAGTGCGCCACTCTCCCGAGAGTGTGAGAGAGAATAGAATGATGAAATAGAGTGCCTCTCGCACTCTATTTATACTTGACTTGACTTGCCTAATAACCTTTACTAGGTCGGCCTTAACTTAACCACATAACATAATGCTAACTGGGTCGACACCCAATAGGGTGTCTAATAACCCTTTGACCCACATGGCCGACCCCCAATAGGGTGGTCTAATAACCCTTCGACCCACATGACTTATACAGGGACGACCCCAACAAGGTGGTCTAATAACCCATCAAGTATAAGTTACAACACCTACAATATAAATGATGACACTTCCGTATAGAGCAATAATAATATCTCTATAGGAATACAAACACTTCCGTATAGAGGAATAATACCATCTCTATAGGAGTACAATATACATATATCAAATACATTCTGAAGTTACATATACATCAACACATACATGGACACGTGTACACAATAAAAAAATATTTCAATTTTAAACTGATTGCAAAATCTCACACATTATATACCAATTACTAAGACCTTAGCCATAGGAACAATTATAGATCTTTATAAGTTTTCCTTGTACCATATCAAATAATTCTCAATAAAAGAAACTTATAGCAAGCATAATAGACTTAGACTCATATAGAAAAATCATCAATACTAATTAGTTAAATGCATGTATCCATGGTTGTAGTGAAATTGGGAGCTTCTAGGTTGGATGTTCTTTTACATATATTCTTCCATAACAAGGCAACTTAATATGTTGAATAAAATGTGTCATCATACAAATGGGTGTATACTAGTTTAACCTGTTCATCTCCTTCAAATGCAATAACCAAACATTTACTACACTAATGAAGGCGTGGAACCACCATAGAGGCAAAAGAAAATGATGTAAATTTACCTCTACACAAATAAATCCCCTTTCAAAATCAGTGTGGATGGCACCTAAAACCTGAGGATATTTTTTCTAGTTTCTAACTTGTCAGCATTTCACCTGCAAAAAAATTATATCTTACTATTTTAGTGTAATTACTTATGAAATATAATTTGCAAACTTCAAACAAGATATAGAGTGCCATATTGACAGTAGGATTCATTAGGATACACAAGAAAGGAAGCTCCAAAGAAATCAAAACCTTTATGCAAGAATAGATTAAAAAATAACAATGAAGCTTCAAACAAATAAAATATTAATGCCAAAATAAACCTTGGAACTGTGAAATTATAGAACGCAACAGATAATTGAGCCTGGGAATACCTCACAGTGATAGAATTAGAAAAGGAGAAGAATTACAGTGAAATCTAGAAAGAATTGAGTAGTAAAATCAAACATGCAAAGAAACTCAAATGTGCATCAAAACTGGTGTCATATTCAATTAATTTGTATAGTAAAAGAATATAGTACAATGGAGAGAATTCAATTACCCAGGAGGAATTCGAATCCATCTCAGTCTACATAGTCTAGCATTGGAATTCTCCCCACTACAGTGCTCTGATAGTTACAAACTCAACTGAATGTCAGCTCACTGAAGCAACTATCAGTTAATTGATCATGAAGGGTGCATCAATGAGTTTCTCATGCAAATCAGGCTAGGGAGGATACATTAGTTGACAATCAGTGGAAAGGGGAGCTCAAACCCCCCACTTCAATCATCAACTTAGGTTGACCGAACTAGATCACTGAGTTAGCTCCTAAATTATAGGGAACTGACTCTACATGGCCTAAATTCATGCTTACATGCATGCATGGACTAAATTCATGCATGGAGGGTGCATCAAGTGTCTAATGAGTCCTAGATGACAACCAAACACCACTAGGGGGTCAAAAACATCATCCAACACTAGGAAAAAGTAAAATACTAAGGTGGAAAAAGGTTGTATTATTAATTATCCTAACACCCCCCTTGAATCCAAACTTAGGCAACTTGGGCCTGGTAAGTGAGACCAAAGGTCACCCATACAATAATAATAAAAAATAATTGTTCATGAAACTAAGGAAATGGGGAAAAGTCATGGAAAAAAGAAACCCCCCCTAAAAAATGAACAACAAGAAACTCAAACAACCTTCACACCAAGCAGGGATCTGAGATAGGAAAATATATTCTGACTAAAGGAATTTGTAAAAATGTCTGCAATATGCTCCTCTGTAGGATAGTAATGAAGGTGTTGGATCTGGATCTAGATCTCCTCCTTTGATGTACCTCCCACTTTTTTGAAGTTGCATTTTTCAAAACTAGTCCGACAAAATCCATTATTTCTACTGGGATAATTTCTCATTGTAGTCCAAGCCATGAACCTATGACTACCCCTTGGAAACCAACCGACCTTTGTTCTTGGTTGTAGATCCATCAAAAGCAAGTTTTGTTTTGTAAATCCCCTTGCACTAGACTAGATTTATCGCCAGGGGAAGAGAGATAAGAACCCATGTCTCTTTGTTCTATAGTGACTCATATTATTCATCCATGGTAGCCTACCATCGTGGATCATGGAAAACCTCTTTGAAGGATTGTGGATCAGACCCCACCATCATGTAGCACCTCTGTAAGAGAAGTGGATCCGTATGATATAATGCAAGGTTTGTATCTTGATACTGAGATCTGGTTCTTCTGTGGTCAAATGGATTCCCACCTATGTTCCCGGTAGCTCCAAGGAATTTTTAGTGCATTTGGCCTTGGATTGGGAGCAGGTGTTGGATCTGGATCTAGATATGCTTGAAATTCATAATCAACATCAAGATCTGATTCAATTTGGTCCTCATATTTGGAATTTGAATCTGAATCATCAGAAGATACATCATTCTGATATTCATTAGGAGAAAATGGAGTGGGCAGAGAATATGGAAAAAAAGTGAGAGAATTCATAAGACTTTGAGTCATGGTTTGTAACACCTTTTTCTATTAGCTTCCCAGAAGAGATCTCTATAGTCTCAACTATGCTAGGTCCAAAAACAACATTCTTCAGTGAACCTGTGTGTGTCATTTGATAAACAAATAACAAGTTTGCTTCCAAAGAAGGCACATACATCACATTTTTTAACTTTCCATGCTCCAGTTGTATTGTTCCCTTTCCTTGAGCATAGATTTGTGAATCATTTCCCATGTGAATACTAGGACCATTAGTGAGATCTATAGAGTAAAAATACCCTATGGAGTCAACCATGTGGTTGGAGGCTCTAGAGTCTATGAGGAAGGCTTGTGATTGTGAGAATCTAGCCTTCAGTGCATAGAATCTCCCATGATCACATGTCTCGCTTCCAAAATCAAACTCCCTTGCACCTTCTCAACTACCACCTCTGGATTTTCCTGAAACCAAAATATCAATAATATATAATCCACTATTTAATGTGAACACAATATGCTATGGTTAGCATAAATGTCATGGACATATTAGATAGTAATAGAAATTATGTATCACAAAATCATTGTCATCAATTTCATCTATTTAGAGTATCTCATAGAATGCAAGGGTGGTTGAGCAATTATTCCAACTGCCTCCAAATTCTTTAGTGAAGATTCCTATAAAAATTTTGTCAACCTTATCATTGCATCAACTCTAACTAGAAATTGCCAACATCCTAACCAACTAGTCAGCTAGCAACACAATAAATATTTTCAAATAAATCTACCACTATAATGGGAAAAATAGGACAAGGAGTAGATAATCTTTGAAAATAAAAAAAGGATAGTATTATCATTGAATAACAGTGATAATTCAAAATAAAAAGATAAAGAGGCATAATATTGCAAACTAGGAGAAACAATAGTGCCCAATGCTACATAGGGAGAATCTTCTCGATGAACAACATGATATTAGATGTCACTACAACAAAAAATGGAAAAAAAGCCCACACAAAAATGATCATTTTTTATCATGATCCAATGTGAGCACTTTCGAAGGACTTGTTGGGGGATTTTAGTGGTTGATTGACTATGGAATGACTCTAGCTAGTGCTTGAGTTTAGGGCTCAAAGTCACTTTTGGGAGGGCCAACAACCTCTCATCAATTCCTTGGATCTTGTTGATGCCCCGAAAATCGCGGCATCAATCAACAAGGGATTCTCCCCGGTAGGCAATCCCAATTAGATCGCTCACAGTTTGGTGTGGGGAATCCGTCTAGTTAACGGTTCCGGCTACCATGTAAGATTTAAAATTTGTTGTGTTCTTTACCGATTGCGGCCCGATCCACCGTTTATGTGTTTTAAATTTATGTATGAGATGCAAGTGCTGTAAACTAATTTAATCTAAATGCAAAGCTGAAACAAATCTTAATCTAAAACTGTGATAAGCAAATCTATTCTATCTTCGCGAGGAGCCAAAATAAGAGAATGAGCAGCGTGCTATAGATACAAATAAGGGTCACGCAGATAGTTGTTTGAACCAGTTTAAATGTAAATTACAACAGAAAGGGAGATACATTCAAGATAGCTCAAATGAATTAAAACGATTTCACCACTCATAGTACACAACATAATACACAGAAAATGAGAAACATTCACAACAATGGAATAATCCACAAATGAGTTAGAACGATCTCACAAGTGGTAAGAGAGTCGAAATAGTTCCACATTTCTTTACACAGATCCCAAGCAAATGTTGTGCAGGATTTCAATAGACAAAAACAAACTCCTGTATCTTTATATCTGGAAAATAGTTCCCATACATAGCACAGTCCTTTTTCTTTGCCTGTCAAAAGTATTTTCATTCTCTTTTGTTTGTGTTTTTATTTCCCAAAACCTAAACCTAAACCTAGGACGGAACAAAATTTTTGTCTTCTAGTGACTAATAAGACAAACTAATAATAGAGCTGTCCTTTTACAAAATATGTAACCAAAATAAATTCCAACTGTGCTTGTCCATTTATTTCATTTAAAACCAACTAAGAACCGGATGTATCAATAGATTTTGCTGACTTTTCAACTTCTGTTGGTCCGTTGAATTCAGCTTGGATGTTTGCTTGTGTCGGCTCTACGACTCCCGATGGTTTCTCTAACTCGACTTGCGTGGGTGGCTCGACTGACTGGATATAACTGGCCCAATTTCCACTTTCTTAACCGATCTACCAATAATAGCCTTCTTCCTTTAATGAAAATAAACGGAATCCAGGTTGGCCACTTGGTGCTACTGCTTGGGGTTGTACGAGGTTAGTGTTAATTCATCAGTAGGAACAACTCCAAAATCAGCTATCCCTGGTGGGTCTTTCTTTGGCAGATCTAAGTCCATGGGTCGCAGATCAGATGGACCTTGTTATTTTTCCTTTCTGACTTTTTCTTCTGCTTGCAGCCTTGCCACCTCTGCCAATTCAACTACCTCCTTTTCTGCCTACAGTGTTGCTAATTCTTCCTTTTTAGCTGCATTGGCCACCTCTTTCTGCTTGGCTTCTTATTTTCTTTCTACATCTGAGTCTAACTCCACGAGCTTAGCTTTGCGCTGGGCGGATTTCCTAAGCATGTTAAAACCTGCAATAGCGAAATAACGTAAGTAAAGATTTTGACAAAGACTTTAAACGAATATCTGCACACCTCAAGCCTCATTATATTTAAAAGGGACACATTTATGTCACTTGGGCCACAGGTTGGCCAATTTAATAGGCACTGGCTCAAAGTGGAAAGGTGGTTGATTTAACATGGCTTCCATAAGTTCTAATTAATGTGTAGTTACATGCATACCAAAACAGGAGGGCTACGCCATGGCAAGGAAGATATCGTTAACTTATGCTCAATGGACGGGAATCTTATAGTTAAAAACCTCGCGATCATAAGTGGGACCTGCCGGCGACATTTTACGATTGGGAGTGGCGCAATAGCGGCGATTTTTAAGGCTAACTCATGCGCCATAGCGGAGAAAATATCATCAAGACTTGCGCTGGACGGGTCGCAAACGGTCAGCATAATTAAGCATAGCACTTGTGATCGCGGCAGGGAAATTATCACTAGGACCTACGCCCAAAAGATGCACCAACGACCAAGTGAACAAGATCGTGAATGTAGCAGCGATTTTAAGGCTAACTTATGCGTCAGTGTCGGCCAAAATAAAATAACTCTTGCGCTTTTGTCGCAAAAGTTGTCACTAAAAACTGCACTTAATGCAAAAGATGGTTTTGCCTTAGTAAAAAAACCAAACAAAAATCTTTGGAAGATTGGTCATAAAAATCCACCCATCGGCGATTTTAAGGCTAAGCCATGCGCCGATGTTAGCCAAATTAGTCTTAGGACTTGCGCCACGAGAGGCCAATTTAGGATTTAATCTTGCGCCGCAGGCGGCCATAATAGACCTTGGAAACCCGCCCAAAAGCGCGCAGATCAAAGTTGACTCAAGCGCCGAAAGTGGAAAAAATGGAGTTAAAAATTGCGCCGAAGGGGCAGAGTTAGGTTTGTGATTTGTGTCGAAGACGACAGTCTTATGATCGAAACTTGCATCGAAGGCGGGAGATTTATGGTTAAAACTTGCGCTGAAGGCGGAAGACTTATGGTCAAAAATTGCGCTGAAGGTGGAAGGTGACTTTGCCTTAGAAATTTTTTTAGAAAACTTCTTTGGGAAACAACTGTTGAAATTTTTTGCCAAGTTAAAGAGAAAAATTAAGTCTGAAAGACAAGAAAAACACTTGTTACAAAATGCCTAGAAGGAGGGGCCCCAAATATCTTCAAATATTTGGGGAAGGATGTTGCAGCAACAACAATTGACGAATCGCTGGCGAACACAGATCTCTGGAAAACTCTCTCTCGTCCATAGGAAATTTTAAAAGCTGCTCACCTTATGTGCAACAGTCGGCTTGAGCGTTCAAATTTCTGCAAAGGAAGTGATCACTTTATCCGTTGGTCATTAGGAAAGGGGAGCTTCGATAAAGACATCCTTAAAACTCTCCAAGGGCCAAAATATGGGGTTCATTTTTAGAAGATCCATCTTTCAGACGACCACTGTCATCGGACTCCACAGGATTGTAACAACATCTCATAGACAATATTCTCTTGTTCCTCATTCCCATGCTGCTTGCATCCTTTTGGATGTTCTTTAATTAGCGACTTTTGTCGTGTGAGTATTCCAGAAATTTTTTTCAAGACTTAGCCATTTTCCTGAGTTCTTCAATCCATTGATGTCCTTTTTTGTGAGCAGGATATTTTCTTGGTTTCTCGTGCTCACGGATGGAGAAGAACTATATTGGGAATTTTGGTGTGGATGCTTAAATTAAAAGTCTTTATTGTTCTCAACCATGCTTTAATGGAGGCGAGATTTTCTGGAAAACAAACTCTTGATTATAAGCTCTTTTGGATTTAGATTTGCAGCATGGATTCATTTTAATACCCTATGCCTTCGAGATGTGCTTCCTTTCCGTGGGTCTAACTACAATGATCTTCTTGATATTCTTATAAATGTGAGGGTGGATGGAGCCCGAGGATAGTGATAAGGTAATCATAGATTTCAGCTATTAAACAGGGGTTAATGCGACCAACAGAACAGGATCTCTTCATTCTGGAAAATGATCAGCAAATTCAAAATGCATAGATAAACTTTGTTTTGAGGGTACATTTCCAGCTTCATGAGTTGTGATATTTCTTGAGAGATCTATCTTCATGAAAGGCCCAATTGTAGGGCTAGAATGAAAAAACTATACAAAGGAAAGGGGAAAGGCAAAACTCAAATAATCAGAAAAAGAGAACAACCTGGCTGAAACAAACAGAAAACAAGGCACTAAAGTAAAAAGTAAAAATAAAAAGAACAGAGCCTTTATTTATGTACAAAGGTTCTCTTAGAGACCTTAAGCAAAATACTGTTTCAAAGCCAGGCCGTCGAGGGGAAGATTAACTTCCTCTCCCTGAAGGATTCTTAACTTATACGTTGATGGGACAAGCTTTTCAAAAATTTGGTAAGGGCCAACCCATAAGTGTTGAAATTTTGTATGCATTCCCTTACCATCATTTTGATGATCCCACTTCAGAACTAAATCTCCTACTTCGAAACTTCTTCTTCTAGATTTCTTCTTATCAAACCATCTTTTGACTATGTCTTGATGATGATGGAATTGATCTTTGGCCTTTTGCCATGACTCTTCGAGTTTTAGAAGGGTATCAATTCTTGATTGAAGAACTTGACTACTAGAACCTCGAGAGGCTTGGGACAGCTGCAAGGACGGGAGTAATACATTCGGGGGAAGGATGTCTTCCTTACCATAAACCGAGGTAAACGGGGATGCACCTAAGGCATTCTTGGGGGTAACCCTATTTTCCCATAGAGCATTTGGAAGGGCTAGGTCCCAGCTTCTCTAATTTTCGATTACAGTTTTCTTAAGAATTCGGATGAGGTTTTTATTGGTCGACTCAGCTAATCCATTTCCCTGGGGATAGTAATTTGTTGAATAGTGCAGTTTGATCCATTTCTCATAAACAAATTCATTGATCTTAAAAGACGAAAAATAAGGTTCATTATCAAAGACTAGGGAAATTGGAACCCCAAACCTGGTTATGATGCTTTCTTCCACGGATTTGATAATTGCATCTTCGTTGACTGCGTGCAGCGGAATGGATTCATCCCATCTCGTAAAATAATCAATAGATGTTAGGATGTACTAGTGCTGAAGTGAGGAATTCAGGTTTATCTCTCTAATAACATCTATGCCCCATTGCTCGAATGGTTTAGAAATGATAACCGGCTGCAACGATCCTGCTGCTTTTGGCAATTTCGCTACACTTCTTTGGCAAACATCACAGTTCCTTGCATATGCATGAGCATCCTTGAAAAGAGTGGGCCAATAATACCCGGCTCTGAGAATTTTATGAGCTGTGGTATCCCCTAAATAATGTCCCCCAGCAGGGCCATCGTGTAATTCTTTGACTACCTTCCTTGCATCTTCTTTCTCCAAACATCTGAGGAAAATGCCATCATAATTCTTTCTAAAAAGGATTCTGTCAATGATTTGGTACGTTGCTGATTTCAGATGGAGTGCCCTTCTTTGCTTTGCTCCCCAGTGTCCTGGCAAGTAACCTGACTGCAAATAATGCACTAAGTCTCTGTACCAGGACTCGGGAGAAGTGAAGACGGGACAAACCTCAATTACATTCAGTTCATCCTCATTTTTCTAATATAGCCCTTCATCAGCTGGATTTTGCGTGAGCAATTTGCACAAACCTTGACCCTTTATGATGGTAGCTGGCTTGAATTCCAATTCATATTCTTGAAGAGCCGTAACCCAGTTTCCTCGCCTTTCTCCCAGCTCCTTTTGAACAAATAGAGATCTAACGGCAGGGTGAGGGACTATGAATTTAGTTCTGTTTTTTAGAATATATGGCCTGAACTGCTTAACCGCTTTGAATACTGTATATGCTTGTTTATCTACGACAGGGTAATCCAGTTTAGTGCCCTGCAGACCAGTGCTCATAAAAGAAATTGGGTATTCATCCCTTGATTCTACCTTCTGAGTAAGTACTACTGCGAGAGAGTCATCCGAAGCAAAGGTATACATTATAAAATATTTATCGAAGTTCGGACTCCTCAGAGACAGTGCATTGGCTATGGCTGCTTTGATTTCTCCTGACTTCTTTCGTACGGGGACTAAGTTAGCAACCCATTCAGAATGTCTGACTTTAAAACTGATCTTTGCATCTAGCAATTTCTTTAATTCCTTTTGAATTAGAGGCTCGAGAATTGGATGCATTCTTCTTAGATGTTGTTGAAAAGGTTTGACACCTTCTTTCATTGGTATTACATGCTGAATGATATGAGTATCATACATTTTCAGATCGTCGTAAGTCCATGCAAAGACATCCTTATATTGCTTGAAAAGTTTGATAAACTTTTCTCTTTCTCCCGGCGAGTAACACTTACCGAGATTAACATATTTTGGCTCTGCCTCTGTTCCCATATTAATCAATTCATGCGTCATAGAGGAGCTATGAGTTTTAGCATTCACTGGTCTCTTGAATTTGCTCTATAAATCAAACAAAGCTTCGAGAGTCCTCACTCCTTTAGGCATAAAATTTCCTTTAACAGCGTGTTTGCTTTGAAGGTCTGAGTCATGCTTCTCTTCATCTATTATGGCTTCATGGAAGGAATCTTCATTTGTCAAGAAGCTAATGATCTGATCATCATCATCAAATAATCTGAGATTCATAATGTTATCTGGAACATATGGCCTGAAAATCAGTTCAATAGAGCATTTATTATTTGTAGGAACTAATCTGGAAGCGGAAGTAGCCAATAAATCAGCTACAGCATTTTGCAATCTAGGAATTGAATTTATATTGAAAGCATCAAAACACGAAATCAAATTCCAAATATCAGATTGGTAACCTTTTAAATTAGGAGAAAGGCAGTGAATTGTATCTCTCACCTGCCTAACGACTATTTCAGAATCACCAAAGAGTTTCAAATATTTGACACTTAAAGTAATAGCCTTCTTTAACCCGTGGACTAGAGCTTCGTACTCAGCAGTATTGTTAGTACATTGAAATTCTAATCTACAAGATAAAAAGTGTTTATTCCTATTGGGGTCAATCAAAACACAACCGACTCCTGATCCTTCTTGGGTTTTGAAGCCATCAAAGTAAAGAATCCAAAACACATTTTCTTCTTTAGCTAAACTATCATCATTAACAACTACGTTAGTGACTAATTCTACTATGTTACAATCAATATCATCAGTTTGAGAAAAATAAAGGAGATCAGACTGTTCATGTGGATTATGGCTAGCATCTCGTGCTTGATAATTTCCTGGTTCAATCTCTAAGAAATAGTTTCCCAAAACTGAAGACACGAAAGCAAGAGCTTCGTTCTTTTCTTCCAACTGAGTTGCATTTTGTTTCATATGAGGTTCTCTCAGTATCTTGATTTGGTTTTTCCTATTCTGATAAGGCAGCCACAGATGAGACCAGTCTGTAGCAAAATAGCCATTCAGTTTCGTAGACCAGTCCCTACTCAAAATCAGACCGTAAGCCTCTGGGATATCAACCACCATTATATCAACAAACTGACACACCCTGGGGTTTGCTGACAGCCTAATGAGAACATCTTTCATTTCCCCAATTACCTTAACAGTGGTCCAATCCAACTGTATAATTTGAGATGGACAAGGGATAGGCTGACCATTAATCTTTCTGCAAATTAACAGAGGCATGACATTTGAAATGGCACCTGAATCTACCAAACATTTATGAACATTTTGGTTGAAGATTTCAAAAGTTAGGAGGAAAGGTAGAGTTTGTGATCTGTATTTCCCGCCGATGTTGGCTTCGTTTATCTCAGGTTCGTCTTCTATGTTTTCAGACGAAGGACTAGCTTGCAGGTCAAAAACCTCTAGCAACTTTTGTCTTTGCTAGGGCAAACTGCACATGTCAAATATGGAAATGTTGGCTTTAGTCTTCTTAATGTCTTCAATTATATCGTAACCCATATCGCATACCTTAGAAATCTTGGGCTGAGTTTCTGTTTTGTTTGGAATAATATTTGGTTGTTTGGCTTTTTTAGCAATTGATTCTTTTATAGGTAACGGAATTACCTTGGGTTGCTGTGGGATAACTGTTATATGCCACCTTGGAAATTCCCTTGAGGATTTCACTTTAGGAATATCTAAAGTTTGATCAAGTAAGGGGCCTTTACTTCTAGTAGAAACATTTATGGATGCTGCTTGAGACTCATCAGCGAGCTCTTCAAGAGAAGGTTCCTGAGTTGGTGACCAATCCCAGAGAACCATGGTGGTGTCTAGGGTGGTTTCCTGCTGATCATAAACTTGTTCCTCTTGAGGATCCTTTTGTTTCGATAATTGTGCATCAAGCATTTGATTCATCACTAAACTCATTGAATTAATCCACTGCAGACAACTTTTTTCAGAATGTTGTTCTTGATGGAAAGTACATAAATGATCCATACCTACTTCATTTAAATTTAAAACAACGGAATTGTTTACGGGCGGAGTTGACTGTCCATTTTCTTCTCTTTTCTTATAATAAGGTTTGAACGGATGCCTAGAGGTACTGGTTGCTTTATCCTTTTCTAAATCCACAATTTTGTTTGAAAGCTTTTGCATCATTTTGACAATGTTTTCCATATCATTTGATGGCTCTTCCTTGTTTTTGGTTAAAAGAAAAGGTTTCTTAGCAGGCTGCTTTGCTTCTAGATCTAGAGCATGTTTAGCAATGTTGTCTACCTCTTCTTCTACCTTCTTTGCTTCTTCAAAGTTTTCTATTAAGGTAGTTTTCTTTGCTCTTTTGACAAACATGGCTATGGGAGAGTCAAGAGTTGTCATATAGTACCCAACTAATGATTCCTCAGCAGGCCTAGCTGCATCGCTGAAATTATTCAGCAGGGTAGTGAATCTTTGGTTAAACTCTTGGACTTTCTCCTTCTTCTCCATTCTCATGGACAACAATTCTTTCATTAGGGTAGCTACCGTTTTCTGGTTTCCATACTTCTTTAAAAAATATTTTTTGAAGTCTTCCCAATCGAATATTGAACTAGCTTGAAGGCTAAAATACTAGGAATAAACTTTAGGTTCAAATGTGTTGGGAAACAGTTGGCAAACCACATCTTCATGTTCTACATTTAGAAGATTCAAGGCTAGATAAAAACTTTTAAGATGATCCTCTGCAGTGATCCCTTTACTTGGGTCATATTTAGGCAAAACTTTCTCAGGGTTCTTAGGTAGATTATGGAAAGGACCTGCTAGATTCAGAGCTCCTGCTGCTCTCCAAGCCATGATTCTTGAGGTACGCAGTGGAGAGCTACATGGAATATGAGGTGGAGAATTTTGTGGAGTATGCAACTCTGGAGGAGTTTCAAATCCAATTTTTCCCAATGGCTCAGTAATTTCTTCTAACGATAGATCTACTAGATCTTCTAAGTTTTGAATCAATACTGTGTCTCTGGTATACTATGGTTATCTCTTAGGAGCTGCTCATCTGGGAAGTAATGGGACTACGTTCAAACCACTGATTTGCCTAACATAAGCGTGGGTATGCCTTCTTAAATCTGTTATTTTAGCAAAAGGAACAACATACAGTGTTTCTTGTTGTTCACCTTTGGGATTTGGATTTTCTTGATTAATGGATTCCATATCTAAAACTTCTGGAACGACTGTTTCAAATGGGTCTTCAGTGGGATTTCTTCTAATGAAGGGATCTCTTCTTCCAACCATGCAATGGTGGCCCTCCTTCTAGAACCAAAAACTATTGATGCCCCAAAAATCATAGCATCAATCAGCAGGGGATTTTCCCCGGTAGGCAATCCCATTTAGATCGCTAACCATTTGGTGTGGGGAATCCGTCCGGTTAATGGTTCCGGCTACCATGTAAGATTTAAAATTTGTTGTGTTCTTTACCGGTTGCAGCACGATCCACCGTTTATGTGTTTTAAATTTATGTATGAGATGCAAGTGCTGTAAACTAAGTTAATCTAAATGAAAAGCTGAAACAAATCTTAATCTAAAACTGTAATAAGCAAATATATTCTATCGTCGCGAGGAGCCAAAATAAGAGAATGAGTAGCGTGCTGTAGATACAAATAAGGGTCACATAGATAGTTGTTTGAACCAGTTTAAATGTAAATTACAACAGAAAGGGAGATACATTCAAGATAGCTCAAATGAATTAAAACGATTTCACCACTCATAGTACACAACATAATACACAGAAAATGAGAAACATTCACAGCAATGGAATAATCCACAAATGAGTTAGAATGATCTCACAATAAACCAGTGGTAAGAGAGTCAAAATAGTTCCACATCTCTTTACACAAATCCCAAGCAAATGTTGTGCAGGCTTTCAATAGACAAAAACAAACTTCTGTATCTTTATATATGGAAAATAGTTCCCATACATAGTGCAGTCCTTTTTCTTTTCCTGTCAAAAGTCTTTTCATTTTCTTATGTCTGTCTATTTATAGATTTACAATGCTTTCTTTTTCCCAAAACCTAAACCTAAACCTAGGAGGGAACGAAATTTTTGTCTTCTAGTGACTAATAAGACAAACTAATAATAGAGCTGTCCTTTTACAAAATATGTAACCAAAATAAATTCCATCTATGCTTGTCCATTTATTTCATTTAAAACCAACTAAGGACCGGATGTATCAATAGCTTTTGTTGACTTTTCAACTTCTGTTGGTCCGCCAATTTCAGCTTGGATGTTCGCTTGTGCTGGCGCTACGACTCCCGATGGTTTCTCTACTTTGGCTTGCGTGGGTGGCTTGACTGACTGGATATAACCGGCCCAATTTCCACTTTCTTAACCGATCTACCAATAATAGCCTTCTTCCTTTCATGAAAATAAACGGAATCTAGGTTGGCCACTTGGTGCTGCTGCTTGGGGTTGTACGAGGTTAGTGCTAATTTATCTGTAGGAACAACTCCAGTATCAGCTATCCCTGGTGGGTCTTTCTTTGGCATATCTAAGTCCATGGGTCGCGGATCAGATGGACCTTGTTATTTTTCCTTTCTGACTTCTTCTTCTGCTTGCAGCCTTGCCACCTCTGCCAATTCAGCTGCCTCCTTTTCTGCCTGCAGTCTTGCTAATTCTGTCTTTTCAGCTGCATTGGACTCCTGTTTCTGCTTGGCTTCTTGTTTTCTTTCTACGTCTGAGTCTGACTCCACGAGCTTAGCTTTGCGCCGGGCGGATTTCCTAAGCATGTCAAAACCTGCAATAGTGAAATAACGTAATTAAATATTTTGACAAAGACTTTAAATGAATATTTACACACCTCAAGCCTCATTATATTTAAAAGGGACACATTTATGTTGCCTGGGCCACAAGTTGGCCAATTTAATAGGCACAGGGCTCAAAGTGGAAAGGTGGTTGATTTAACGCGGCTGCCATAAGTTCTAATTAATGTGTAGTTACACGCATACCGAAATAGGCGGGCTACGCCATGGCGGGGAAGATATCGTTAACTAATACGCAATGGATGGGAAACTTATAATTAAAAACCCCGCGATCATAAGTGGGACCTGTCGGTGACATTTTACGATTGGGAGTGGCACGACAGTGGCGATTTTTAAGGCTAACTCATGTGCCATAGCGGAGAAAATATCATCAGGACTTGCGCTGGACGGGTCGCAAACGGTCGGCATAATTAAGCGTACTGCTTACGATCGTGGTGGGGAAATTATCACTAGGACCTGCGCCAACGACTAAGTGAACAGGATTGTGAATGTAGTGGTGATTTTAAGGCTAACTTATGCACCAGTGTCGGCCAAAATAAAATAACTCCTGTGCTTTTGTTGCAAAAGTTGTCACTAAAAATTGTGCTTAATGCAAAAGATGGTTTTTCCTTAGTAGAAAAACCAAACAAAAATCTTTGGAAGATTGGTCATAAAAATCCACCCATCGACAATTTTAAGGCTAAGCCATGCGCCGGTGTCGACCAAATTAGTCTTAGGACTTGTGCCACGAGAGGCCAATTTAGGATTTAATCTTGCGCCGCAGGCGGCCATAATAGACCTTCGAAACCCGCCCAAAAACACGCAGATCAAAGTTGACTCAAGCGCCAAAAGCGACAAAAATGGAGTTAAAACTTGCGACGAAGAGGCAGAGTTAGGTTTGCGATTTGCGCCGAAGACGACAGTCTTATGATCGAAACTTGCGCCGAAGGTAGGAGATTTATGGTTAAAACTTGCGCTGAAGGCGAAAGACTTATGGTCAAAACTTGCGCTGAAGGCAGAAGGTGACTTTTCCTTAGAAATTTTTTTAGAAAACTTCTTTGGGAAACAAGCATTGAAATTTTTTGCCAAGTTAAAGAGAAAAATTAAGTCTGAAAGACAAGAAAAACACTTGTTACAAAATGCCTAGAAGGAGGGGCCCCAAATATCTTCAAAATTTTGGGGAAGGATGTTGTAGCAACAACAGATCTCTACATAGAATACCACAACTTTGAACTCAATTACATAAAAACATAGGCCTAAAATAAAACAACATAGATCCACCTTAAACCCGGGTCAATTAAGCACCGAGAATGATACAATTTTGTAAGTGTAATTTTTTGTTATCTTAATTTTTTTACACATTAAGAAAACAAATTATCCTAAAAAAATGTTTACACCTCAAGAAATTAGATCCCTCTTGGTTCTTAATAGATGCGGGTTTAAGATGGATCCATGCTCATTTTAATTTATTTTATTTTATGAGTTGACATGGTTTTTTTTAATTAATTTTTTTATAAGTTATGAACTGACATGGGAATGTAACATGACAAATGTGACAACATCTCTCCTATACTACGTTGTAAGCACCTCACTACTCTCAGTGCAATGATTTAAACCCAAGGTTCTTTTAGATTGAAGAAATTGAGGGCAAACGGTGAACACGAGACAATAAAATAAGAATAGGAAGAAAAAAAGTTTGGCATGAAGCCGGCTCTTCTGATTGAAATGCCAATAAATAAAAATTGTTATATGTATCTTCAGAATCAACTTGGAAAATAGAATGCTAATATCATCAAGTCCAATATCATTGAAAGTTCACAAGAATGTCGCATTAGCAATTTTCCATGGATAGTGGAAATGTTGATATTTTAATACTTGGAATTTGCCAGCATGAAAATACAATAACTAAAAATAATAATTCCTACAAATGGAAACTATTTACTTCTCTTTGATTCCTACCTGCCTAAAAGGAATATAGAATTGCTTCTTGCTGAAGTGTTCAGCATACTGTAAGAGAATAATATTTATTGCTAGTTGACAATGTTGGTGAAACTAAGGCTATGCAATTTACAATCTTTGTGATTACTATTTCTTTAAAGTTCCAAAATATAATATAGATTCTTAGGACTAAAAAGTAATACAACCAGTTATTCTTACATGAATATTTATTGTAATCCTAAATCATAAAACTTGAACTATCAAATTCTACTAGGCTTTGGTCTTTTGAAGCCCATTACATGAAGGTATTTTACTTTTCAGTACAATAACCCAAGAGATTCCATCAAGGATGAAGGTATCCTATTACTACATGCATAACGCATTCCTTACAACTTCCTAAAAATAATTTTCAATTCAATGGTAGCAAATATTAGATGACAACATTTATTTCAACCACACAAAAAGGTGTACTCTGTATTAACAAGGTTTCAAAAAATTATGTGTGAGTTACTAATAAAAAAGTATAACCCACAACATCTTTTAAACGTACAAATATCAGACACTACAATAATAACTAACTGTACATCAAATCCCTTGCTTGAATCTCTCATTTGACACGTAAAGTCAGTATGTGGGCAATCCGACATTTGACTAGAATCTCAGTGACATTAACATGAAACAACAATGCAAATGGTGCAAGCCCATCCACTACATTCATACACACAAAGAACATGTTAAATATGAATCATGATAAATAGTGGAATAGGCATGATACCCAAGCATCTTTCACAAGTATTTGTTTCTACAAAGATTTTTTGCTTCCCAATCATGCAATCTTTACCAGTGGTGCACTTTCCATCAACTAACAAAGTTTTCATGGAGAAGCACATATTCTTGGCTGCAAGAAAGAAAAACATAGTAACTTTAAAGATGTCTAAAAGAGGTAAAGACTCAAAACTGAAGACTTAATACTAGACTCAAACATAAAAAAGGAACAAAAAAGTAAGACAAGAAATCTGGAGAAACCAAGCAAAATAAGTCAACATTTTATGAGCATTACATCTACAAAAGATCAGATTTCAAAATGTGTTGCATCTCTAGAAAATATCACATTTTTAAATGAAAACCGTTTTTGCAGTCTACTAGAACATAGAAGAAATGAAATAAAATCAAGCTAAACCTACACCAAACTAATGAAAATCTAACCAACTAACACCTACATAATCCAATTTTAAATATCCATTTTAAACCCATATCTATGAAACACACAGAGGGATCCAATTTATTGAGGTTTATTTTTTTTTAATCTTAAATTTTTTGCACATCAAGAAAAACTTTACCCCTCAAGAAATTGGATCTCTCTCGGTGCTTAATAGATATCGGTTTGAGATGAAACTATGATAGTTTTTTCTTTATTATGAGCCGACATGAGAATTTTTAATTACTTTTTATTTTTGATAATTTATGAGATGACATGAGAATGTTACATTATGTAACATGAAAAATGTGAAAACATGAAAACATGTCCCCCATATTGGGTTGTAAGCACCTCGCTATTCTTGGTGCAAAAATATTTATGTTCATGATGGTTATCACCCAAGATTTTCCTGGGTTATGGAAGGAATGACCATGGGGTAACTGTTGCAAGCCAATATTTAGTTGATGGAAACTAGCCTTTCCAAAAACAGAGAGGGATCTCTCTTTAGTGCTTCCAGCAACAGGATATAGCTTGAATGGGCTGGGATATCGGTAAAAGTGGTGGCTAGATCTTCAAAACAATGAATTAAAAGGGTTTTTTCAAGTCAAAATGATCAGCAGGTGAAGGCAAAAAAAGGGGACAAGTTCCATTACAAGGTCAGAGCATTTACAAATGAATTCTAGCCTGTAACTTCAAGAGGAAAAGGGTGGAATACCTAGTCATATGCATCTGGAGCATGTAGGCATGAATTCCAGACCATGTAATCTTGATCTTTAGGTACAACAGAAGTAAACACTCAATACAAGTACAAAGAAAGAACACATACACGGGAAATAACAGACATCAGAACACACATCACAGGAATCTCAAGCTCCAGAATCAGGTCTTCTCATTGAATTAGGAGGCCGAATTCAATCCAACCCTTTGGTCCTCTTCGTAACCTGCCTTTATAGGCTTACAGAGAATCAAAATATCCTAACAAATTCATAGCAAACTCGGATTGGTAATGATGAGGCCGCTCGAGCTGGGTCTCCCGAATCAACAGCCTCTGATTCTATCGTGTGCGAAGGAAGGGAATCATTTGTGCTGGAGTGCACCATTGGGCCACGGAAGCTCCCTGCTCGAAGTGACAGTGTGGTATTTCACGCACTGGAAGTGCGCCATTCGGACACGGAAGACGCATGCTTGTCCTTCGAATCGGGTTGTCTTAGATTGATTGGGACAAGAAATTGAAACATGCCCCCTTTATTGTTCTGAAACGCGCCACCTTCTGTGAAAATATTCATTCCCTGCAATTTTAATTTTATCCGCAAAAACTTTCTCGATCCGCAATTCTCTTTCCACAATTTCCTTTCCGCAATTTTCGTTCCGCAATGACCCTTCCCCAATTGCTCTTCCGTAGCAACCTTCTGCAACGGCCTTTCCCAATCCTCAATCCGCCATGTGGAATGCGAGATTTGGAATTTCGGATTCATGATTTCTGGAAAATTACCTTTTTGCAATCTGCAATCTGCAATGCGGAATGCAGAAACTTACTTGTTCACCCTTTTGGAAAATCATCATTTCGCAATCCACAATCCGCAATGTGGAACGTGGGATTCAGAAACATACTTTTGCACCATTTGGAAAAATGTCACTCCGCAATCCGCAACCCGCAATGTGGAATGCGGAATGCGGAAACTTATCTTTGCGCTCTTTGGAAAATTGCCGCTCCGCAATCTGCAATCCGCAGAATCTGCAATCCACTCTGCGGATTGCGGGAACGGAAAAACGGACTTGTGGAATGCCATTTTAACCATTGATCTAATCCATTGTTCAATATTGGTCATCGAATCTCCTTTCGTTGTGGAAGAATCCTATTTAGTCCTTTTTAGTTGCATAAGACACTTTTATGGCTAGTTTTTCACATTCTTTTCGTCCTGGCTCCATCTTTTGGCTCGAAATCGCTTGGCAACTAGCCATTTTCGGGCTTTCTGGTTCTTTCTTTTGTGCAAAATATTGATTGTTGAGGCTTGGGGTTGTCTCCTCCTACTCAGTGGGAACATTACCAAATGGGAGTTAACAATGATCATGATCCATTTTATCCAATTGCAGAGATGGCTTAACAACCTTGCTCTTAGGAGGCTAATAGAAATCCAATGCTATAGAAGAATGCACCATGTTGCAAGTTTTCCTTGCAGAGGAAAACAAACTAAAATAAATTGATGGACATTAAAAGGGAAGAGGGATACAATTCCAGCAAATAAAGAAGGATCCTAAATAAGTCTTAATTATGAACTAGATTCAAAATCTATTACTTGGGATAATGTTTAGATTTTGTAATTTCTCTCACCTGATTGCAAAATATCATAATCCCAATTTTTATCATTGATAAAATTCATGGTTGATGTCAAATATTTTATCATATTTAATCTTCCATACTGATAAATATGAAAAGAGAAAGGGTGCCCTCACTATCCTATGAAACTGCTGCAACTAGAGTGCCCAAGCTCATCAAACATCATGAGAAATAGTAGTAACAAGCAACAAGTTATGAAGATGATTACGACATGAGGTGGTGAAATATTGAAGATAATAATAAATATAATTTAGGTTAAAGAACTGAATTTCATTATTAAGGGTTGTATGGTTCTTATTATAATCCTATCATTAACATTGAAAATTGTTCGTAAAAATGCAATTATCATCCTATTATTGACATTGAAATGTGATTTTGAACCTATCATTGATATTAATTGTGAAGGAATTTCCTTTGACATTTTTAGACTTAAAATACCCTGTATTTGATCTACAAATTCTTGGATCTATGGTTTTCCAAAAATAATGATATGTGGGTATTAGAAAACTAGAAACTCATGAGCAATTATGAGCTCTGTCTACCTGGGGAGGATAGTGATTTTCTCAAAAATAAGTAGTTGGGAAGAGGCTTTTCATAAAAACATGGTAGGGGATACAATGAACACGATATCAAGAATGATGACGATTAGAGACAAGATTGAAATATCAATATAGGAAGGATAGTAAAAGTAATCAATACCCAAATAAGTTGAACATTTATTTATTCCATGATCACAGACCAAACCTTATACCTTTTGTCAGTTTTTTATTATTTTCTTTCTTTTCCTAGATGCAACCTTCTCTACAGTCTTTTTTGTGTAGACTTACTTAGCTAGATAATTTTGACAGAGTATAGAAATATGCGTCTATACATAAGCATTTTGGTCGCATATCCCAATTGGCCTCATGAAAAGTTTAATCTACTCACAATTTCACTAAAAACATTTCTAGAAAAGTAGGAAATCTAAATTCCTTTTTCAAGCCTAATAGTTTCAAAATGTTGCAGGAAAGCTTAAATAATATAGAATTTCATAGACCAATCTAGTGGAATTATGGAATCGTGAGTAAATGGCATGAACAACAATTTTTTTGTGCCTAGTAATATCTAGAAATTAAAATAAATTATAGTGAATGGAAAACCCGTTGATTGTTTTCAAGGTTCATGAAAATAATGTTAGAAGTCATTAAAAAACATAGATAGGGAGATAACTTGTCTCTTGCAATCCTCCTAGTTATCATGAATTCCATGGATTCTGCACTTATAGACCATATACAAGTACTTTATTTGAATCCATTGGGAGAGAGCGATTCCATCATTGACTGACGAAGAATAGATATCAGTGTACCAGGAAAAAAATATTTGAGGTTAGTTCCCCAGTTATATTGTAAGCTATTGTAGCTATCTCTTTTGGTATTGAAAAAGAACCAAGCCCTTCCAAACACTATTCTTCCTTTACTACCCTTAAACTAGTTCACTTGGAAAATGGTGAAAACAATGTTCATTTTGTCAGAGTGGCAAGCACTATGGAATATCAGTGATGAAATGAGCACCAAGCTGAATTCAATTTGCGTTTGGTGTTTATATAGAAATAGCGCCAATTTGTTAGTGGAGATTATGGTTGCAGAAAGTTGAATCTAAAGGAAATAGTGGGCTATAGTTTGTGATTTCATTGATCGATGATCCCCACTTAAACAATTTTAGGTAAAATGGGAATTCTCGAAGCCGTGTCAACATCTTGTTCAAGAATTAGAAGGATCAAAACAAATCTTGATCGTCCAAAAATTGAGATATACAGCATGAGATTGATTTGGAGGTCATGGTTTTGATAGAATTTCAGTCATAGTGATTCCTGGAACTAAGGTGATAGACCATTTTTTTTACTTTCATTACAGAGTTATGCATTTCTAAAAATAGGTACAATAATGATCATCGACCTCTGAGTTGTGAAGTAGATCCATACTTGAAAATAGATTGTTGATCATGGAAAAAATTGATTGCATTATAGAATATGGTGTTCACCTGGTTTAATGCGAGAAAGGAGAACCCTAGCTGTGTGTATAATAAATTAGGGTATAACTCATTCTAGGTCATGAAGAGGTTTGTGTGAGTGTGGAAATTATGAATCTGGGATGAATGAGGATTGTCAACGTGTAACATTCCAGGTAGGAATAGAGTGAGACTTTGTATGTCCATTTGATGCTCTGTGAAACATTGGGGGAAAGCAAGAGAATGCAAAATAAAACTAATAACATAGTAACATAATGAAAAATAAAACTAGTAAATTTACTCAACACATACCAACGATTTTAATGAAGCATTAATTAACCATAACGTTACAGGCTCACTAATTTGCTTTGACAAATGATCCTCTTTGAATATGATAATAAAAATAATGACAAGTTTACACGATCTTTCCTTAGTTCAACAATTATCCATTGCACTCATTCATAACACAATTTAAGACCAGGAATCCTCCACATCTCTATATATCACTCGAGGACTTATCATTCTCGATTAAATAGTCAGACATTTAATTTAATTGCATTCAATGGTTAACTAATATATCCTTACCAGGTTAACGAATATGGCCTTATCATACTACATTACATCTTCTTACATCCGACGATAAAGGTTACGGGCTTACTTTCCATTTCCTTTTCTGCAATAAACCCTAATCATAGCACTAAACAAGAACATATTTCGTTTCATCATTTTTTCAAACACGTCACATGCGTCCTCTAAACTTCATCATTTTATATACATGCTAACAAGTTTGGTACCTAAGATGACGGGAAGATTAACTCTTCTCTTTTGCATGTGGGTGTGGACTTGCATACCTTCTTTGAGTGCTTTCATGTCTGCGCATATCTTCAAGAGAGAAGCATAAGTGTTGGAATCCACTCTAGGAGCTTGTCGGTCAAGAACCTGCAGGACATCAATCCGGATTTCTTTAGACACTACTATCACAGCATCATAGGATTTGTGATCTACTTTGGGTTTCTTTATTCTTCCATGATAGAAGTAGAGATTTAAGCGATTTGGCTGTGATAAATGAATCTTATGAGACATCCTTTTCCATTGTTTCAAAAGATACCCAAATTCAATATCCAAATTAGCACCACAATTCAACTATGCAGGTAAATATATTTCGATTTGGGATTTTTTTATATATTAAATAATGTATAATATAATATTATATGATACATAACCTATATAGTATTTATTATAACTATGTTATAGTATAATATAGTTAATTATGATTGTTGTAGCATCTCACTCCAAGTATGTTTTGATTGTAGCATATAAGAAGCTCCTTAAAGTACCTGAACATACCCCTCATTGATTTGATAATCAAGTTGGAAAATGCTTCTATACACATCCTGTTAATGTCTCGCCTATATGGGCATTTACAGTCTTAACAAAATTACATAGAAGCTGATTATTTTCTATTTGATTTAAGTTATATTTCTTGGATTTGAGCCGATATGTTATTTTTTATAATGAGGGTTTTGCAGCTCGGCAAGGTTGCACCCTACAAACCCTATTTGATACGGTACCCTTTCTCTGATGGCAGTGGACTGTATTGGTCAGGATGATACATGTTCCCACATGCCGGACGCGGATTACCAAAATATGGATTTGGTAGATTATTCCTTGGATCCATTGGAGGGTAAAAATATTTTTTACCATTCTAGGGAATACAAATTGTTGAAAAGTCTTGATAGGGATATAGTAGATTCCTCACCGGGATACTCCTCACCGCGGTCTATCAGACTTTCTACTGACGGTTCCATGACACCTATGACGGATCCCTTAATGGAGGAACCTTCCCGCTCTGACTCTTCACTTTTGTCAACCACCGAAGCATTTCTTGGCAAGACAATTGTTGCTTGGCCATTACCTCATCATCTTGGGGGTGCTCCCTTCTTGCTCTTCGACTCTCCTACGAATTATCAGTTGGGTGATACATTCACTGTGGATTCCACCATTATTTACGTGGAAACAAACTCCGAAGGTTGGAACCTAGACCCTTCTTTTCATGCCAACTTCACTTCGACCAACTGGCCTCATCGTGCACAAGTGTTTTCTCCAACCCATCTTTCTCGATGAGGCTTCTTTACAGTTTTCCTCTGATGAACTCATCGACTCCTTTTTACGCTCTCTAGAAGTTAGGGTAACATCTACCCCACCTTCCTACAATGTGGTGCATGGCACACTCCCTTCACCACTGCTTTCCCATGAAAAATCCCCTGCGCAGAAGCCTAAAGGAAATTTCTTGAAAATGGTTCGGAACCATATTAACCTTATTTGTGGTAAGGACGTCTCGGTGGTGAATTCACTCAACATGGCGGAGACAGCTCTTGTGGGACGTGCAAGGGGAAAGTACCCAACCTCTGATTATCTGGATCATTGGGTATCTTCACACTGGTCTCATCTCTTTGCCTATAAACCAGAGGTCATGGTTCTTTCACGTGGTTGGTTTGTCTTTAAATTTCACTCTCGTGTGGATGCTAGTTGTATACTCACATCAAATTGGAGCCTAGGTAACATGCCTATACTTTTCAAATGCTGGAACCCCATGTTTGATGTTGATACGGAGAAGTTTGATGTTATTCCTGTTTAGGTCCGCCTTCCTGGTTTTCCTTGGGAATTCTGGAATATGAATTCTTTTTCGGGACATTAGAAATGCCCTAGGCTCCTTCATTGATGCATATCTATCTTTTTTAAAGACGCTGAAGTTCATAGTGGTGCGGATCTTGGTTTCCATTAATGTTCAGGAAGGGTTACATGCAGTACTCACCTTCACATGGGGATAGGAACGACGAACACAGAAACTTGACTACGAAGGTATTCCCTTTCGCTTTCATCGATGCCATGGCTGTGGGCACCTTGCAAAACAATGCAATTTACCTTTTCATCAAAAATCGGACATAACCTATAAACATGTGGACGGAAAGGACTTTGAAGCAGGGGTTACTCCGACAAAAGCTGGTAGGACTGATGAGGATTATGTTTATCCGCAAGGTGCACAAACTGATGAGGAACATCAGGAACATGTCAAAGTTCCCCCGGTCGCTGCCTCTGTATCTTCTTTGGAACCCTCGGCACCCACTTATCCTCCTTCTACTTCGGGTAAGCAAAACAAATTTCTCTCTTTTTTCTCTTTTGTTGAATCGTCGCTTAACTCTATGCAGATCAATTTTATTGGAAACACCTCCTCTCCCATGGATTGTCTTCACAATCCCCCTTATTTGGCACTCCCTACCACCTTGATCATCCCCAACCCCATACTTCCCCCGGGACCATTTGACCCCCTCATTCCTTTTCTCATCCCACCACTCTCCCCTCTCCCAACTGAGCAATTGGTCTGCAATTTGCCACAATCCATGGTGGCTCCTTTTCTCCCTCCTCCTATCTGTTTCCACTTGCGCACTAGGGATATTACGGTGCTCTCGACCCCTTCCTATTTCGGCTTTGGACTGGGTCAAAACCCCATACCACGAAAACACACTCGTGGTCGAGGCAAACCCACTCACTTAGCCTCTGCTCAACAAAAGGCTATCCTGGACCTTGTGGATGGTAAACAAAAATCTATTGACGGGGCACTTAGAGTAGTGCGAGCCCTCCCATGGTTTACTACATGAAACTTCTTTCCTTCAACTGTAGGGGGTTGGCAAGTAATCCTAAAAAACTTGCCCTTCGCAGGCTGATCGTCGTTCATCAGCCTGATATCTTTTTGCTACAAAGATGTTAGGGCATCCCTTGCCACTCTTTTTCCTTATTATGATTTTGTTTCTCTTAGTGCATGTGGTCTCTCTGGAGGTCTGGAAACCGGCTGGAAAAAATCTTCCATCAATGTCTTCAACTCTTGGGGCTTCCCCTTAGGACTGGGAGTAGAGCTTTTTCATGCCACACTCAATAGGACTTTCAAGGTTGTCAATATTTATGGCCCATATCATGATCGTGAATTTATCTAGAACTCTTTTTGACTTAATCCACTCTACTTTGGGGATGACCTGATCGTGGGCGGTGATTTAAATTTCACCCTTAGAAACCATGAGATTTGGGGAACACATGCTCAGCGGGACACCCTGGATGGCTACTTTGACACTCTTCTCCTGGACACTCATCTGATTGATCCACAACCACCCACTCTAAAACCTACCTGGAACAATCATCATGTTGGAGAGGGGTGTATCTCCAAAAGGCTTGATCGTTTTCTACTTTTTGAGGATCTTCTTCGTCAACCCTTCAGGATCCGTCAATGGGTTGCTTCGGGAGGCATCTCTGATCATCTGCCTGTCTCTCTGGAGATTCAGGGCAACTCCTCAAAGCCTCCCAGTTCCTTCAAACTTAGTGCGGCTTGGCTAAAGGAGGAGGAGGTGGCAAACATTATCAAAAACTCTTGGATTCCCTTCCTACCGGGTGAGGCCTCTTTTGCTGCCCCACATTTTGTCAAAAATCTCACATGTATCAAATCTCTTCTAAAGGCCTGGTCTCACCAAAAGAATATAAGTGATACTTTGGAACTTTCTTACATCAAAGAGGCTTTGGCTAATCTATAGGTTACTAAAGGTGGTGGATACCACATCCTGGATTCTCTAGACACTCTTAAATCTTTGGAAAGCTCTCGAAATAAGATCCTCTCCAATCAGGAAGCTGCTTGGCGATTAAAAAGAAGATCCATCTGGCTCGACTATGGTGATGAAAATCAAAAATTCTTTCAAGCC
Organism: Larix kaempferi; assembly: GCA_027924585.1. Taxonomy (NCBI): domain Eukaryota; kingdom Viridiplantae; phylum Streptophyta; class Pinopsida; order Pinales; family Pinaceae; genus Larix; species Larix kaempferi. The sequence continues at coordinate 8,065,618 of BSBM01000205.1, read as the reverse complement.
TTTGCAAAACGCTGGAAGGCACAAAACACTATATGGGATCTCAAAAGTCCCACGGGGGCGACTTTATCTTCCTTTGATGACCTAGCCACTCTGGGATCCAATCACATCAAACCTTTGTTTTCAGCAACTCGAGGTACCAATATTGCTGAATTTATTAGACTCTCGCAGTACTTTCCAGGAGTAGTCACTGAACTTGACAATCAAAATCTCATGGAGGATATTACCGAGGAGGAGCTAAAATCCACTTTACACAGCTTTCAAAAGGACAAAAGCCCTGGGCCGAACGGATGGACTATTGAATTCTTCATAGAATACTATGACATAATTGGCAACGATCTCTTGCAGTTGGTCAAAGAATCCAGGATTGGTGGTCTTATTCACCCTCCTCTAAATGCCACCTTCATTGTTCTAAATGCCACCTTCATTGTTGTCATACCAAAAGCAGAAAAACCAGACACTCTGGATGAATTTTGCCCTATCTCGCTCTGCAACATCACCTACAAGGTGGTGGCAAAGATCATGGCTAAAAGATTAAAAGTTGTACTCTCCAAATTTATTTCTCTTGAACAATTTGGTTTCCTAGAACGTCGACATATTCATGAAGCTATTGGAGTTGCGCAGGAAGGCTTACACTCTCAAAAGCAAAAGGGCATTAAAGGAGTGGTCATAAAAATTGATCTCTCAAAGGATTTTGATAGAGTCAGTTGGCTATACCTAAGGCTTCTTATGACTCATTTGGGGTTCGACTATTTTTTCATTAAATGGACTATGAGTTTCATCACCATAGCCTCTTTCGTTGTACTCATAAATGGCTCCCCTTCACCTTTCTTCTATGTGGAGAGGGGTCTTAGATAGGGTTGTCCACTGTCTCCACTACTCTTCCTACTAGTTGCTGAAGGACTTAGTCGGGACATTACTGATGCTAAAGGTAGGGGCACTTTTTAGGGTCTTCACATCACCAACAATCTTTGGTTTACTCATCTTCTCTTTGTATATGACATCTTGATTTTCTGTGATGGGTCCATCAGGGATGTAGAAAAACTGGACAACATACTCTCTCTTTTTCGGAATGCTACAGGGATGGTCATTAACATCAACAAATCTTCTATCACCCTCTATAGACTGACAGAGGAAGAACAACAAAGGTATCTCACTCTTTTTCCCTTTGAAGTACTCTCTCTGGATGTTGGTTTAAAATATCTGGGTTTCCATCTGAAGCCAAATGATTACAAGAAGTGCGATTGGGCCTGGCTCATTGCAAAATTGGAAAAAAGGATTTCTATTTGGAGTCATCGCTGGCTCTCTAGAGCAGGACGTTTGGTCCTCGTTAAATCAGTTTTGGAAGCCATTCTGGTTTACTGGATGTCCTTGGCTTGGATTCCCATGGGCATTCAGGAAAAATCTCACAAACTCTGCTTCCGCTTTCTGTGGTCGGGACATTCGGAACATCACACAGCTCCCTGGGTCAAATGGGATCACCTAGCCTTACCAAAATCTCTGGGGGGTTGGGGTTTAAAACACATTCATTTGTTTGCAACCTCTCTCACGACCAAGGTGGGATGGCGAATCCTCTCTTACAATAACTTGTGGACAAGGGTTGTTTTACAAAAATATATCGCCCCGGATACGATACTTCAATGGATTCACACTCCCATTAAACCACTCCAAGGAATGTTTGTCATCTGGAAAGCAGTATTGAACTCCCTCCCACTTATCTCTCAAGGAATTGCATGGAAAGTAGGCACTGGAACAAATATCTGTATTGGAGTTGATCCTTGGTTGGGGTGCAAAAATTGTCACATCCTACAGGAACCTATCTTACACATTCTACATCAACAAGCGTTTTTCCACCTCTCACAAATTGTCGATCCTAATACTACTACATTGTGGCAACAAGGTTGGCTTTCTCCAGAGCTCCTTGAACTGCCTGCGGCACTGCACGATCAATGGAATGCTTACCTCCTTGCTGTCAGATTATCTCATGCCTGCATCTCTGACTCCCCAGACGCTCTCATCTGGGCATCTTCTTCAAATGACCGTTGTTCACCAAAGCTGGGTTACAAACTTTTAATGTATTTAAAGCAGCAATAGGTTGAACCACAGTGGTGGTGGAAAAAACTTTGGAAAACACACTAAAACCAAAATTTTCATGTGGTGCACTCTCTCAAATCGGATCCCCACCTGGGACCATATAAAGAAAAAGAACATTGAGGGACCAGGATGGTGTAATCTGTGCATGAAGGATGAAGAAAATATTCCAAACCTCTTCCTATTTTATGCCTTCACGAAGCAGGTATGGTCTAAATTAATGCTTTTACACTCTCCTGCTGGGCTCTGAACTGGTCAGGCTGTTGAAGAGGTTTGGAAACGCTGGTCCAACTCCCCGAACACCTCTTATATCATAGCACTCCATATGATCGTCATTTGGGGTATCTGGCTGGCTCGGAACCATCAAATCTTTCTGGACAAGATCACCACCCCGCCCATTCTAGTGAACCATTTCCTCACTATACCCTCCCATTTTCCCCAGGAGAAATATACCCCCATTCCCCGTAACCCCTTGGTTGAAATTATCATTCCCAACATTCACTGGGCATATTTTGACGGTGCCTCACAAAACAACATATGTGGAGGGGGAGCTATTCTTTATCTCTCAAACTCTCATTTTTTCAGAATTCAAATGGGGATGGGAAATGGCACAAACAATTTTGTTGAACTTTTCTCTCTAAAACTACTGCTCCATTTTGCGTTGGATTCTCACTGCACTCAATTACAAGTCTTTGGTGATTCCATGATCATCATAAATTGGATTAGCAAACTTCAGAGATGTCACATTCTGTTTCTGAACACTATTCTTGAGGAGACCCTGCGTATCACTGAGATGTTTGACACTTTCTCTTGCAAACATGTTTACAGGGAGCAGAACTTGGTGGCGGATCTCATGTCAAAGCAGGGGATGACTCTACCACTGGGACAGTGGAAAATTTTGGAACAGGATAATGATACCTATCTTGAATACTATCATAGACCGTTTATAGAGGGCACTACAAACATCACACCTTGAATCTACTACTCTACACTTTTCTGATACACTGGTTACTTATTTTTTCTAGGCCATCCACAATACCTTCGTGGTCTTGGTAATTGTATATGAAGCTCTCTTGTAGAGTCTTGCACACTTTATTTTCTCTGAAATTTTTTGAAACAGCTGAAAAGCTTATATATGAAAGAGCTCTTGAAGCTCTTATATGTAATTTGGTTATGAATATAATGAAATTACACTTTTTTCCTTGGAAAAAAAAATATAGTTAATTATACATATTATATTATTATAATTATACCTAAAAAACTTCCTTAATCTTGAACTTTTCATTATCAAGATAAAGATTCTATTTGTTTCTTTTTCTTTTTCTTTAAAATTTATTTTTATTTAATTTATTTATTTTGATCAAATTTTATTATTTAACTTAAAATTAGATTTAAAACAAATACATGTGACAACCATATGAGTAGGTGGAACAAGTATGCAATTTTTCCTAGGTGTATGTGTGAGAGAAATAAATTTAGAAGTGATTTTAGGACTATAAAATATACTCTCCTCTTATGTGTTATCTCATATTGGATACGAACTTAGGTTTACAACATTTACAAGTCTCGATATATGTTAATATTTCTATGAATTAGAGTAGTCAAAATTATTAGAATCATGGTAACTCCTTTTTTTTAAAAGAATTTTACAAAAAGGGGGGATTTTTTTTTTCTTTTCAAAATGGAGGATATTGGCGATTTTTTGTAGGGGAGAGACCTGAGGAGAACTTTATAGATTTACAAACTCATGCACAATGAGAACCATGATGAATGGATGGATATGGATAATTAATGTAGGTTGTGAAATTGACAATTTTTAGCTAACAATATGATGATGAAAAACATATGAACTTGTCGAAACTTTAACAGACTACCAAGAGTGTCAAATGATAATGGTTTTGTTCAATTAAAATATGAACATGACTAGTATGAAAAGCCAAACATTATAATTATACCAACTTCATGACAACAATGCAAAGAGGGAAAGACAACAAATTAATATATATCCAAGACTTGACTCAACCACACTATGATGATGCAAATGATGCAACTTGCATGAGGACATATGCTGATGCAGGGTATAATGACGTTAGTTGAAATATTACGATGAAATATTTGGTGTCTAATTGTATCTAGGACGATGTTTTATAGGGGATAAAAGACAAATTTGGTGTACTCATTGGAGAGGCATAACCATATTTGATGATTATAATAACAAAGGATACGTTGTCATATATTATTCGAAAACTAATATTGCACAACGATCCAGTTGATGAAACATTAATGAGGGAATAACCCACTAAATCCATGAGGGGGTATATAATTTACTAAATTCTAACATTGCAAATGGATTCGAAGACACCCTTAAAGGGGTCTCTGGATCCATCTACAATGTTAGAATTTGGTAAATTCTACAATTCATTGTCAAAATTGCAATTTTCCATATTTGTTAGAGTGACACAACTAACATTAATGAGGGAATAAGCCACTGAATCCATGAGGGGGTCTAGAAGGTACTAAATTCTAACATTGCAGATGGATTCAGAGACCCATTTCTCTGAATCCATCATCAGTGTTAGAATTTAGTAAATTCTACAAATTCATTGTCAAAATTGCAATTTTCCATTGTCAGAGTGACACAACTAACAATGACTAAATAAATGACCAATTCATATTATTAATGTTATTGTTATGTGGTTATTTTTAGTTTACTTACTTGTTATTTGGTCATATATGTTTTCACGTGACCCAATTGGTCATTCCTCGGGTCATTTTTAGTTGGCTCACTCATGTTTGGTCATTTATACCTTGAAAAAAATGTGGTGACCAAATTTTTTGGTCGCTTGGTCATTTATCTCTCATATTCTAGTAGTGCATGTTAGAATTCTATGGCCTTGATGCCATGTAATAATTCCACAGCTAAGAATCTAAAACCAATATAATATTCACTTACAATTGCAATAGAGATTTGCAAAAATAGACAAGAAGAATGAGCTAGAAACACATAAGATAGAATTCCATTCGATAAAAATCCATCATCATATTAATCAATGATAAGAATCAAATATATAATACATCTTTTAGAGAGAACTTGAATTCCATGGAGGCAAATTGAAAATCCCACATGTGGTAGGATTAGAATAGAACAAATCCCCCTATATGGCAAGTATCCATCTCCAACTCATTGCTAATGGTCATGAATTGGCTAAGTCGGCCTAGGTTGACAATGTTGGAATCTTATTAATATTGAAGGGGGGGGGTGAATCAATATTAGTGCAATTATGAAAATTTTTTACTTCTTATAAAACTTAAACAGTATCCATTTTATGAATTCACCATAAACAATAACATTCATCCACATATGTGCAAAACATAGAACACAGAGTTTTTACGTGGAAACCCAAATGAAAGAAAATCATAGAATGTTATCTTATATTAGAATATTACATTCATGGAAGCACCAACTTCCGAAGTTTTCCAGCTCTAACTAGAAGGAAGCACCAACCCCTGGTTTTACAAGCATCAAACTCAAGGAAGCATCGACTCCCTCATTTACCAACTCTAACTAGAAGGAAGCATTGCCTCGTGTTCCTTGCTCTGTCCAACTGCCCTAATATGATTGTAGAAGATACTTCTTTATTATTCTACTGATCCGTGCACTCTTCAGATTAAATCTAGTTCATTCTATTGTGTGCACATTCTGTATACTGGGATCTTTCCATCATTTAATTGTAACACGTACTTCACTTCACTATATCAACATTATACGCTAGATTTCATACTTCAAAACCTTCTACAATCTGCACGCTATTTCGACATACTGTTATGTTTCTACACATCTACAAACTCAACTGATACTCTACATCCTGTGATGTGCTACTATTCTGACTTCACACATATGTATTAGATCACTTACATCATTTTGTGCACCCTTTACTATGCTCCACTTATGTCTTGGAACGTATGTCTTAGATAATCAGTGACCTTCCATGTATCATCTGCAATTATTCCTTTATGTTATTACACACTTGTCTTATATAAACCTTATCATAATGTGCATCTTATCATATGCTACACTTCTGTCTTGGCACCTCTCTCTTAGGTAAACCACTTCATCTTGCTATGCATAATTTGTTGTGTTTCATTTTATGCTTTCGACTCTTCTACTAGATTATGTTGTTTCGGCTCCATGAGCCATTGATACCCCAAAATTAGAATCTTGCCAAATTAGAGTACTACCACTTTCGCATCTTCAATCTTACTTCAACTCTACAACGTGGATTCTTATTTATACTTTTCTTGCACATACCATCTGTCCACAAGTTTGTCATAGCATTCCTTGTTCCTTACTTCACGGTTAAGCTTAATTCACGATTCTTCCATTTGTCATGATCTGGGACACTGAGGTATCACAAATTGTGGGTATTACACATACATGGTCCTCTACATAGTAGGCCTTGCACAGTTTGGAACCACTTCATGTGGGGTCTTTCACCCTTGAAGCACCATCGCTTGTTTTTGCGCACTTGACTTATCCGACCACCACTTTTTCCGAGATGCTTGTGCACTTCAACAACTTGTATACCTCTTTTGATTGGTGGGTCTTGTGCACTTTTAGGACTTGCATATATGTCCAATACCTACTTTCTCCCAAGCCTCTCGTGCACTCCTGAGACTTATCCAACCATCTCTTTGGCATTAACTTTGAAGTAACAACAGTAGATGGATTGGGACTTGCGCATGTACCTTATGTACTTCTTCAAATTGGAACAAGGATACTGAATCCTCTTTGAAATATGCTAACATCAATGAAAACCAAAGTTCAATAGACAACGAGTGACCAAAAATCAAGTAGTGGGTGGATTTTGCAGGAGAAAAGGAAGGAATATGTTGAGGTAGAAAAGTAGCAACTTTCCCAAGTTATCCAAGTTCACTAGCTCATCCTAATCCATGTGAAAAGCAAGAATAAAGATTCCTTAGCTCACACAATATGGACAAAAGTAGGAATAAAGAAAAATAGCACTCTAGCTCGTAAAAGTATGGTAAAAGATGGAACTAAAGCACAAGAGGGTGCTATAGTGGATAAAATTGACCAAGGTGGGAGATAATATGCTAGGTAGGCTAACTAACATAGTCTAAACACCTGGGAAACCAAATAATGGCATAATACTGAGGTCTATATGCGTTAATTATTCCAACATGATGCCTTTGGTTGAAGATGGTACTTATATCCTCCCTATTTGCATTTGCAATTTTCCCTTCTAGATGCTCGTAACTCGCCATGTCTCGCTGCCATGGAGGAAATGATAGATGTAGGTCGATTTGGATCTTAAAACATGGTTTACAAATCATGTACACAATTTTTCTCTACATAATGGGTACGTGTTTTTCTTCTAAAAAATGAGTATGTGTTTAATTTCCCTATCCTTCATGGCCTTCATTGTGGCAGGCTCAAGATTGCTTGGGACTAGATGTGGTAAATGCGTACCTATTTCGCTTTTCTAAAACTTGAATGAGTTTCTTGAATCTACGATTTCATTTAAAAGGTTCCTCAACTTTGTGCACTCTCCCTTAAGTATTATTATCCTTTCTTGAAGTATTGTCCTTCCATCAATAAGTATCAAGTGGTATTTGCAATATCAGAAAGTAAATGAGGAAGAAGTGACTAAGCTTGTTTTATCACTTATCATAACATTTACAACAAGACTAAGAGAGGCTATCCTATTATCATTTTATAGCATGGTAGGACTTCCATAAGAGACTAAAAGTGAAGATTAAGTTAAGTTCTATATCCTGGATGGCCAACATACTATAATGGCTCAGAAAAAAAAAAATTGAAACTACTAAATATCAATCAGTTCATTCAACGTATCATTTTTGCAATGCTTGTTTTCTTTATAAATATGTTCCACAAGGAATCATTATTAAATCATGCAATCTTGAAAATATTTCTAAGAAGGAATTCATTGACACTCCTTTCATTCATCAAGTAATGAAGGTATACTGTACCCAACACACTTAGTTTTTTTTTGGCATATATACTAAGTCATAGGATAATGAAAATCATGTTGAGAGTTCAATGGGAGAGCAATTACCTTCACCATGAAGAGGAATTACCTTGTTGTGACTGAGCATACACATCATATTCCTAGAGAGAACTATATAGTCGAGTGCATACCTTTGCTCAATAGAGTACTTATACTATTGCGACTAAGCATGCCACTTAACCTTCTACTTCCTTCTTCACCTACTTTCCAGTAACAAGGTTAGTCGCAACATTAAAGGTATTCATATAAATATTATATGCATTAAAAATTTAATTAGTTATTCTCAAACAAAGTCTTGCTACAAGTCAGACTATTTACCTTACCTCGACCACATTGGAACCCATTCAGCCACTCAATTGAGAGGCTACCTTATTATTATTTTTCTCTCACCGTTTTGCTTAAATTCAAAAGGAAGCATGAGATATATATATATATATATATAAACTATACAAACCATGCTTAATTATAATCCAACCATAGGAAAATATTATATCATACTTAACATACTTCATATTTTAAAATTACTAAGCACTGCAATTAATAACTACCCTAAAACTAGGGCACAATCATAGAAATATTAAAACACACATATTAGCTGCCATGCCCTTATCCAAATCATTGTGAGCGTCCATAGAGATGATCTTGATACCTATCATGAATGAATTAGAAACTATCATGCTCATCCTAACAAGAGGAGGCGTCTTCTTCCAAGCATGAAGGATAGTTATGTGAAGAACCTGCAATAAATAATTAATGAAAATACATGAGATATCAGAAATAATAGAACTCAGAATCACTTTTATATTGATCACAGGCCACTTCGAGGGGGCAACCTCCTTTGAGCAAGCTCAATACAATTAACTTCACAGTGCCTTCAGAGGCCTCAACACACACTTATATACTAAGTCTAGGCACCAATACCATGGGTCAATACTATGTGTCAATACAAACCATGGGACGACTTACAAAGCATATGCATCCAATACTATGGGTCAATACTATGGGCTAATATAAACTATGGATCAACAAATACTATGGGACGAATTACAAAGCATATGCGTCCAACAACAATATACTAACAAAGTAAAGACATGGGTTCCTAACAAGTTATCGCTTTTTAAGGAAAGGGCGAGGGAGCCTGCCATTGCACACTCCGACTGGAAAAGGATACTTCTCACACCTAGCTTTGCGGTTTTCATTCCCATGATCTTCTCCATCTCGTAGGGAAAAATATCAACCCCCTCCAAAATGATTTATGATGTATATTCTCTTCTCAAGCTGTTATTCTTTTCCTTCCAGTCAAAACTATTGAATTTATTCCACAACGCTTGAGGTATCACTCTAATGGAGAGGTCAAATTCCCCCCATAAGGATCACACTCCTCCCTCTATCCATTGGATATGATCGTTGCAATGGAGAGGGATTGGCCATTGTCAAATCCATTGATTCTTGTCACCATAGATGCAACCCTTCAAGTAGTGATCAAGGCCATGACGAAGAATATAGTGGCATAGTCTCCACATTATGTTCTTCCCATTGAGCAATGGCCCAACTCCATAGTCATTAAAGGAAGGAGCCTTCTATACCACCTGCAATCTTAGGCCATGTTAATATCCTGCCAAATCGCTTAATACTCAAGCTCCATGCTTGTGTAGATAGTAGGGGTCATTTAAATAATTGGACCTCCTCTTTGGTTAGAATCATTGGTGTTGACAAAAGTCTAGATAGAGATCCCACCCTCACTTATTAGCATTTTCTATTGTGAGGGATTGATCTCCCTATTTGGGTCTTTAAATCTGATTAAGGGATTAATCTTTATTGTATACATATTAATAGACATACAATAGGAGAATTCTTCACCCATAGTTTCCATCACTTTGCATGTCTCATTAATATGAGTAGTAGGGGTATGATACACTCATGGAGTAGTTTGATTTGGCCACTAATTTATCATAGATAAAGTTTTCTTTGATTTTACTCATAGTCAACTCGACCCATGATCAAATGCTTTGACTCTCTTAGGATTTGGGTAAGGGTATCCTCACGTCCCTATATCTTGGCATAAATTTGATTCATGAGTTATACCCGTGGTTAATATCTGTAGTTGATATAATATAGATATACATATATACCCATATAATTATAGTGTATTGAGTTGCATTTTCCATGGTCAATTCTGGATAACATAAATCCTTTTGGTTGAGTCCCAACCTGCCTAAATAGGAGCCCAATCCTCTTGCAGGGAGTGTTTATGATCCGTTGAGTATAGTTTGAATTTTTTATATATAAATTACTTGTGATCAACTTGATGACAGTTACACTTGGTTTGGTCCAATGTTTGCTTTCCTTGAATCTCTTCAAATCCAAGTGGCGTATCCACACATTTTTCATATATATGTTGATACACACATAGATATATGTGTGTGTGTGTGTGTGTGTTCATATATATTTCTATCGTCATATACACATTCAAAATCAGGAAGTGAGGAATTATTCTTATTGTTAATAATGCATATTTTTAGGATTGATTAAGACACCCATGCATAAATGTAGTGTCTTTCAAATCAGTTGCATAGAAACATTGTTAGCCCAAAATTAGATGCATAAGATCAATTAGTTTTTATGTACATTTATAGTTTTTCTTAGATACTACCTTTTATTTTATTATTTGGTAATAACTCATATATACATTTTGCAAGTAGGTGACCTTAGATGGGTATCCCTTTGGCAAACTAGGTACTTGATGTATTTTGACAACCAACATAATTTTTATTTTCTTTTTATATAATTTTGTCTGTCAAACTGATGATAAATTATTCATGCAGGTTCTTGTCCACTCTATCGGGGAGTTGATTTTGTATCCATGACTCCTTGACTTGATGCTATAAACTTATGTAAGTCAAAGTCTTGTCCTAATCAAGCCATTTGAAGTATGTGAGACAATGTAGTTTAGGAGGGAGTCTCCATGCTCCCGATTAGTTTTAATTGTTATGCAAAAATGATTTTACTTGGAATTTTTAATGGAATTTTAGAGTATTGTCTATTATTTGATTAAGTGATAGTGTTTCCCAAATTACGGCAGTAGTAGATCTAAAAAAAGTATTATATTTACTAACCGATGATTATAAATCTTTACAAGCTTAGATGTATATCATACTTACTTTTGCATCTCGGTAGAAATAAAATGATATATTTCATTTTCATAGTCTCTTGTTGGGGTTTTCTGGTGGTTCCCGATCCATCCACAATTCTTGAGTTACAGAATGGGGGGAGAAAACCTAGGCTTATATCGTCTAGACTAATGCATATTGAGGAGGGATATTTGATTACCCACCACAAGGTAGCGAGCAGGTTGGAAACATAAGCATGTAGATATTAGTCTACAAATTTACATTTTTGTTGTAGACAATAGATATAGATATATAAAGTTACAATATATTTTCTTTACCATTTATATTATACATCTTAAATTTGTTAGATATATTTCCATCCTAGTTTACATTTATGTATACATGTCTAGTCATTTAGCTCATGATCCTTTTTCTATTTGTAGTATTACTCTAATTTTTATGATTATAATATAGTAGATTCTATGGACCAATTCCAAACTTAGGGAAATCGTACTCAATGAACCTGTATTACATATGTTTCCCAATATAATAGTTAGGTTCACACTAATAATAATAACCATAACATTAACACTTGTACTAGATCAACTAACCAATGCAATCGTTAGGGAAAATAATATAATCAATACATTTGTACTATTTGAGGATTATTCTACCAATGCGGACAAAGGTGGAAGTCCCTAGCCTAAATAGTTTAGATCCAGTACAAAGAAACACATAACACACTACTTTCCTTAATCTCTTATAGGAAAGAAATATCTGGTGTGTGAATTTAGAAGATTAGCCTCAATTTATCTCTTGGATCCAATGCTCCACGCAAAGTCCAAAGAAGACACTTGCAAGAGAATCAACATAAAGATAGAACATAATATTTGCAACTACAAGAACTTACCTATGTTATTAGAAAAGGAAGAAAAAAAAACATTAATGATTAATGATTGTAGGAAAGGAAATACATTACTATATTACTAAGAAAAAATGAAAGATTACAACCGTGCCTTGGAGTCGCAAGATTCCATTCGACAATCCTTTTCCTTAAGATTCTTCACCTTTCATCAAGAGGATGATCACTCATGATTTGGATCTCTTTCTCAATTAATCCAACATGTGGCTATAGTAGACGCCCCCTCAACCATGGGCCTAATCTTTCTTTTATAGGGAAAAAAGAATAAGGGGAAGATGAGAGATAAGAGGAGAAGGATAGGGAAATATCCCAACAGGTTAGGAGTCGAGTGAGATCCATCCTAATAGGAATGTATATCCTTCCACGAAGGTCACTATATAGAATTTCCTTGAAACTTCACTTTTTCCATTCTAAGGAATAGTGTTGCACCCTACATTATAGCAACCTGCGACATATTTAGGTGTCTCACACAGCACAATAGACAAGCTATGAAATTGTCACATGTTGCTTGAGAGCAACATGTGACAAGGGGAAAATGTTGCACTATGTATTTCAGCAACCTGCGACACAATTGCAAAACAAGTTGTCTAAAGGGAAAAACTTGCAAGGCTCTCATATTCTCATCAAGTTTGATCGTCGGGACTTTTAGGTATTATGGAAAGGTTCAAGGATTATGATGAAATTTCCATGTAATAGATTTCCCCCCAAAGTGTGAAACTAGTGTGAAAGGATAGCTGAGACACTTTGTCAGATGAAGGTTAAGGAAAAGAACCATTGGTTGGAAACATGTCAATGAGAAACAATGAATTTATGTGGTACAATAATTTTCATCTCTGAAACATATATGACTCATAGCATGACTTCCAACGAATACATTGCAAATCCATGATAGTACTGACTCCAGATAGAACCACCGACTTACATTGTGGATATGTACCGGGTAATGACTGAAGACAAATCATGGAAACTATAATACAGCCATCGATCCATGATGTAATCATAACACATCCACAACCAATACAAAAGTGGATTTGTGTGACATTACATCAATGAGGCCACTAACATGATGGCCATGTGGGAACCTAATAAAAAAATCTCCATCGAAACCTGGCTAATTACATGATAATAGTCCCCAGGGTCTTCAACCCGGACCTAATATGATACGATCCTATCCATGTGAATAAAGGAGTTGACAACGAGCATGGTAGAAACCTCTTGATTGCCGTTCAAGCACATAAAATTTTAAAAAGTGCAAGGAAAATTGCTAATAATGACAATGACTCCCAAGGTATCTAAGTACATTCCAGCGAATGTGAATGGATGAGATGGATTCGAACACCCATGGAATCTCTTGATCAGAGGCTAATGAGGTAAACCGATTGTGGAAAACAAGGAAACATTCCATTGAGGCATGCAAGATCTAAGGTAGAAACCAATTTCTAAGTTGAATTCCCAGATAATGTGTTGACGTCGACAACAATAGGCTCATCAAAGGAGGGCCATGATGTATCTCACATCATCGACACAAAACCTACTAAGGAAAGTGATATGAACTAGTAGATCAAATGAGTATGATATGACACAAAAAGGGTAAGGTTGACACTAGAATAGGTTAATTTAGGGGTGATCAACATGATAGTGTTGATGTATTTGTAACTTTGGAAGATATTCACTTGTATATTGTATGTATTACATTTGTACCTTATTGTATCCCCAACAGAGATGTATTATTCCTTCGATTGGAAGTGTCGTCATGTGTACTTGCAAGTGTCACAAGTTATATTGTAAGTGTCATAATTTATACTTGATGGGTTATTAGAACACCCTAGTAGGGGTCGTCCCAGTCAGCATTATGTTAAGTGGTTAAGTTGAGGCCGACCTAGTTGAGTAAAGGTCAAGTCAAGTTAGTGTATAAATAGAGAGTGTGTCTCTCTCATTTTACACATTCTATTATTCACTCACTTCGCATTAGTGAGAGAAGAGGAGGGTGCGCACAAGTGGAGGAGGAGCATGTTGCTAAAGATATCTATCTATTGGGTTTGATCATGGTGATCCTTGTATTGATGCTTATTCTATCTCTAAGGAAGTTGCGGGGTTTTTCACCTTCTTGGTTTTCCTCGGTGAAATGTTTTGTGTCTCTTGTCTCTTGTCTCTTATGATTGATATGCTGTACATGTTGTTCTTTCAGTTAAGATCCCAGATATATTGAATTAAATGATGAGAATCTAACATGGTATCAAAGCTAGCCTGAAGGAAGGCATGCTATGGCGTTTATGAGACTTGTTGCACTTGTGACAAATCGGAAGCTAGGGCTTGATATAGCAAAAACCAATCATCGTAGCACTTTCTCTATAAATCCATTTTGGAGAAGTTTCAAGATCTAAAATGTTTACAAGTCGAAGGTAACATCCCCATGTACCTTGTATCCAAAGCACAACATCTGATTCGTTGTACTTTGTGAGATATGATCCGTACAATCTATGGTTTTTGCCTCTTCCAAATCTCAGTCATAAACATGTGACCTAGGAAAAAGGTCACAACTTGGGATAGAAAGCTCCAAATGAAATTCCGTAAAAAGTGACAGTAAGAGCATGGACTGTAGTTTCTCAGGTAAGTTTTTTAGAGGCCGAAGTTGAGCTAGTGACATGTGGCACTCCTTACAAGTTCACTCTCCTATTTTATCCCATAAAAAGGTCACATTGCGACACTTGGCATAACTCTCTCTCAGAGAATCCAATTTAGGTCAGACCTATGGGGTTGGAAATATGTCAGGTCAGGCTACCACAACCCAAAGTTTTAGACCCTGTGGATTCCTAATATTAGATATGTACCAGAAACAATAAGGCACATATTTCTGTCAAAACAGAATTGGATTTTGAGCACCTTCATTGTTGGCTTGTCACTATTGTGGGAATTTAGGGCTTCGGAGAAAGTTGGAATTTTTTTTTAAATCGGAGACCACAGCTGAATGCTCCTCATCAAAATCAAAATTTAGAGACCAAGATCGAATTTTTTGGTTGAGAAGAAGGTCGGGCTTGATCAAACCCTAGTTCGGGATTTTGATCGGAAATGTGGAAAATTAGGGCTTCTGCAAAAGTTGGAATTTTTGAAATTTGTGACTACGACTGGAAGCTTCTTAGAAAAATCAAAGTTTAGAACACAAGATCAAACTTTTTGGATGGGCAGAAGACCAAGCTTTATCAAACCCTAGTTCGGGATCCTGTCTAGAAGATCCAGAAGTTTCAAAGGAAATTTTGAGGGGTCAAATTTTGGAGATTTCAAAATTGAAGTATACCAGCTTGATCAGCTCAGCAAGGCACATCTTTTCATCCAATCAGAAGTTTGAAATTCAAAATTTGAATTTTTAGGGTTTCTCAAACAAACCTTAATCCAACTCCAGATCCAGTTTCAACAAATCAAAGTCAATTGGGTTAATCCTAGAAGAGAATGAATTGGACACCTGCATAAATGAAGAAGTTCTAGTTCTAAAGGGAGATGAGGCTGAGGACTTACATAAGAAGGCTACAAGCAATCCCAACAGGTATGACTTGAAGAAATAAAGGTATGTTTTGAAATTTGTTCATGATTAAGTTTATGATATGTTTGTCTTCATATTATTAAGGTTAGTACAATCTTGATTAATTTTAGATTTGTCTTATCAACCTAGTAAAAATATGAATGCATGTGAATACATTCATTGATTAGGGTTATGACACTGATGATTGTACTAATGCACTATGGTGTTGTATGAGGATGATGTTGTCTGCTAACATGAAAGGAACATCAAGAAAGTTCTAGAACAAGAACATATGACCATGGTGACATGAAGACAAAGACTCATCCATATTCATGGATCACATAGAATCTCTACTTACAAGGTATCTATAACTTGGTTCTACAATGGTTAACTTATGAGTTATGCAGGTTACTAAGCACAAGTCATTGAAGAGAACAAGAAGACATTGTTTGGGTATGTTAGACATAACTAGCAAACATGATAACTAGGTATGCTTTTTCCTATATCAAGTTAGAATACTACCTTATGTTAGGATATTATACTTTTGTATGAATGATTATTCTTGAAGTTAGAAGTTTAAGTAATCAACAGTTTATGCATATTATGTTTCTTACTTTGATTGATGATATGACTAACCAGAAGAGTCCTATGGTCAATAAGAATATGCATGAGTAATAGAAGTTCTCCCTATAACCTTGAATACTAACACTTATAACCTATGTATGAAATGATCATGACCATACATAAGATTATTTAGAATCATAATGTTTTGATAGTATTGAGATTATATTAATGGATGTATGATTATGTATGAGATCTTGAGGATGACACTAGTGCACACTTAAGCATGCACAGTGGTCCAGGATGAATATAAGTTCAAGGATAGGTAATCCAAGAAGCAAAGATCAAGAGGGAGCACACTCCAGTAGTTCTTGCAAGGAAGCAAATATTGAGAGGGAGTCCACCCAACAACTAAACAAAGATAAATATTTGAATTATCATTTCTTATTACTTAAATGTGGTTGTTCATTCATGTACATACTTATGTTCCTAGATTTAGGATGTACATTTTGCATTTTAGAAAAGTTGCATTAATGAACAAGATACTACTAATATGCAAGTAATGGGTAAGTGGCCTATGGCACTATACAACATTCCATTGCTACTTATCTAGAATGAAACCTCTTTGCTAACATGTTGGGAGTTGTGCACACTCTTAACAAATGTTCTGGTAGAGATGGAAGGCATCTAGAAAGTTACTGTGTGAATATGGGATATGGATAAATGTTGTATTGAAGCATTGGCTAAGATAATTGCATGAATGTATGACATATATTTTTATGTGGAATATTTTGTTCTGAAAACTATGAGAAGTTTCTAATCATGCAATTGAACTTGTCTTGTAGGAAAGACCGTGTACCATCACCTACAAAAGAAGGACTACAACATTTGTTCTAGCAACGAAGTTCAAAGAAAACTATATATTGAATATATTGAAGAATCTGAAGTTCCCAGGATCTGGGGTGCAGTAATGGAAGGATACCATGATCGAGCAGTACCAGTCGATCATGAAGAATGATGTTTGGGATATGGTCCCAAGACTTGAAGGGAAGTCTGTTGTGACTTCCAAGTGGATCTATAAGATCAAGCATGCTGCAGATTGCAACATAGAGAAATACAAGGCAAGGTTTATAGCTCGTGGCTTCTCCTAGAAAGAGGGGATAGATTATGAAGATACTTTTGCTCCTGTAGCCAGATATAGTTCCATCAGAACAATACTTGCTCTGGTTGTAGTGATGAAGTGGAAGATACACCAGATGGATATGGTGTAGTCGAAGAGGAAGTGTATGTGGAGAAACCACTTGGTTTTGAGACACATGACAGGGATTCATAGTTGTGCAGGTTGAAGAAATCCTTGTATGGCTTGAAGCAAGCGCCTAGGACTTGGTATGGTAGGATAGACAGATTTCTATCTAGTTTGGTCTTTACCAAAAGTAAAGTGGATTCCAACCTTTACTACAAGGTTGAGGAAGGAAATCCAATGATACTACTATTGTGTGTGGATGACCTGTTTGTTACAGGTGAGGATAGATTGATTGCCAATATGAAGAGGAAGCTTGCTTCCGATTTCGAGATGAAGGACTTGGGGATGATGCATTAATTTCTAGGCATGGAGGTGTGGCAGAGTGCAAATGGAATCTTTCTTGGACAAGGGAAGTATGCAGTAGAGATCCTGAAGCGGTTCGGGATGATGGACTACAAGGCCATGGCCACACCTATGGCATCGAACCTGAAGCTATTGTGTGATGCTTCATCTGAGCTGGTTGATGTCACGGTGTATCGTCAGATGATTGGGTCCTTGATGTACCTGATGAACACGAGACCAGGTATTTGCTTTGCTGTGAACACATTGAGCCAGTTCCCGACGGATCCGAGAGGTGTTCACCTGGTTGCTGTAAAGCATATTCTGAGGTACCTGAAGGGTACAATTGATTATGGGCTCAAGTATGATGTGAATCAAAAGTTTAACCTGCAGGGTTATGTTGATTCAGATTGGGCAGGCAGTGTTGTAGATAGGAAGAGAACTTTTGGGTGTTGCTTCAGTATGGGATCAGGTGTGATCTCTTGGTTTAGCAAGAAGCAGTCCTGCATAGCACTGAGTACAACCGAAGTAGAGTATCTCGCAACTTGTTTGGCTAGTTGTGAGGCAGTATGGATGAGGAAGCTACTGTCTGAGTTATTTGATCTCCCGTTGGATGTTACCTATATCTATTGTGACAACCAGAGTTGTGTGAAGTTGTCAAAGAACCTAGTGTTCCATGACAGGTCAAAGCACATTGAGATCAAATATCACTATATCAGGGATATGGTGCAGAGAGGACCAATGAAGCTCTTGTATATTGCGATGGATGAGCAGGTTATAGATGTGTTGATGAAACCACTAGCTAGAGTGAAGTTTGAGTACTTTGAAGAGAGGCTTGGTGTTCATCATATTGAAGATACTTTGAGGAAGAAGTGATGGGACACATTTGCAGGATCCATTCCAATCATGGTGATAGGAGGATCCTTCCCATGGCTGTGGATGTAAGCATTGTGTGATGAGCATCAGGACGATGCTCCAGTTACTACTTTGTATATGCATCATTTGGATGTTTTGGATAATCAGTTGGATCATGTATTTGATATGCATCGGGACAATGCAGTGACAATTATCAAAATGATCATGTGTGATGAGTATCAGGATGATACTCTAGATGATATGCATCAGGACAATGCTATGATGATGATCAAGATGATCATGTGTGATGATATGCATCAGGTGGATGCTTTGTATCATTAGTTTGATTATACGATGATGACGAGTATCAGGATGATGCTCCTCATGATGTGCATCAGGATGATGTACTATATGATGATGATCAGTATGATCATGAGTATCAGGTTGATACTTTGTGGTCGTGGACAGGTTGTGCATGTAGCATAGAAAATATCCTGGGAGATCCGATAGGTTGAGCAGTAAGCTCGTAAATTAGTCCTGGGATGCTTTTTTGAGGTTTTGCTACTAGAGGCATGTAATCAGTCCCGAAGATCTGATAGGTTGAGCAGTAAGCTCATAATCAGTCCTAGGATGCTCTTTAGAGTTCTTGCAGGAAGCAAGAAACTATTTAAAGGTTTTTCCTAACCACATATAATCAGTCCTGGAGATCCGATAGGTTGAGCAATAAGCTCATAATTAGTCTTGGGATGCTCTTTAGAGTTCTTGCAGGAAGAAAGACACTCTTTTAAGGTTTTGTGGTGGGGGTCACATGTAATCAGTCCTGGAGATCCGATAGGTTGAGCAGTAAGCTCATAAATCGGTCCTGGGATGCTCTTTGGAGTTCTTGTAGGAAGCAAGACACTCTTTTAAGGTTTTGTGATAGTCAACATGTAAAAGATCCTGGGAGGTCCGATAGGTTGAGCGGTAAGGTCGTAAATCAATCTTGGGATGCTCTTTCGAGCTTTTGTTGATGCACGTAATAAGTCCCTAGGATTCCACAAAATGGCCAATGATGATGAAGACCTGCAGGATGCTAGGCCTACAACCAACATGAAAAAGGGCTGGCTCTATAGAACTTGCTATGACGAGGAGAATTCAGAGATAGCCCAGTCATCGAGATGTCAAGTACAGCAGCAGTGATGATGATGATGCTCTGTGATCCAGTGACGATGATCCAACTCTAGAATTGAAGACTTGTGCCGATATGTATTGATGAATTGTGTGAAGAGAATACCTTCCTAGTTAAGATGGAGTGTTGATGTATTTGTAACTTCAGAAGATATTCACTTGTATATTGTATGTATTACATTTGTATCTTATTGTATCCCCAATGGAGATGTATTATTCCTCTGATTGGAAGTGTCATCATGTGTACTTGCAAGTGTCGCAAGTTATATTGTAAGTGTCGTAACTTATACTTGATGGGTTATTAGACAACCTTGATGGGGTCATCCCTATATGATTCATGTGGGTCAAAGGGTTATTAGACCACCCTAGAAAGGGTCATCCGAGTCAGCATTATGTTAAGTGGTTAAGTTGAGGCCGACCTAGTTGAGTAAGGTCAAGTCAAGTTAGTGTATAAATAGAGAGTGTGTCTCTCTCATTTTACAAATTCTATTATTCACTCACTTTGCATTAGTGAGAGAAGAGGAGGGTGCGCAAAAGTGGAGGAGGAGCATGATGCTGAAGATATCTATCTCTTGGGTTTGATCATGGTGACCCTTGTATTGATGCTTATTCTATCTCTGAGGAAGTTGCGGGGTTTTTCACCTTCTTGGTTTTCCCCGATGAAATGTTTTGTGTCTCTTGTCTCTTGTCTCTTGTCTCTTATGATTAATATGTTGTACATGTTTTTCTTTTAGTTAAGATCCTAGATCTATTGAATTAAATGATGAAAAACTAACAGATAGATCTGGAAATGGTACTGCAAAATCACTATGAATTAGATCTAGAGGTTGAGAGGCTCTCCTAGCCTTTCCTTTTTCGAACTTCTTTTCAGGATGCTTTCCCATCAAGCAACCCTTACAGTTTCCCTTGGAAAACTTGATTTTGGGTAGACCTTCAACCATCTCTTGAGTATACATATCTTGCAGGTACTTGCAGTTGAGATGCCCAAATATTTCATGCCATATCCTACTATCGTCATTTGCATGTGTGTGAAGAGAAGACTGCTGGGAGAGAGGAAGAAAGTGAGAGAACTCATAGAGTTTTGAATTGTGGTTTGCAACACCTTTTGCAATGATATTTCCTGAAACCATGTCTTGTATTTCGAACTCATTTGGAGACAAGATCACCCTCTTGGGCTCTCCAGTATGGGTCATTTGGTATACCAAAAGTAGATTGGAAGTAAGTGTAGGAACATAGAGCACATCCGATAAGTACCCAGTTCAAGTTTGATCCTTCCAATCCCCTCAGAGGAGACCTAAGAATCATTCCCCAACATGATGGATGGGCCAATAGTGCATTCGAAACCAGTAAAGAGATCTTTGGAGACATATGTGTTGATGCTCCTGAATCTATGATGAAGGAGGACTCTCTTGATGCACCTGCCATGAGTGCATGGCTTCTCTCCTTATCCTCAGATCTAGAAGGTTCAGCTTCTTTCTTCCTAGCACATGCAGGTACTAGAAGGTTATTCTTTTCAAGTAACTGAGCCATCAAGTCTATAGTCTTCTTCATACAAGAAATCTCATAATGAAATCCTCTATTGCAATACATACATTTGAATTTCTCCTTTTGAGATTGCTTTCCCTTATTGGAATTCGAAACTCCTTCTGATTGGTTTGGAGCCTCCTTCTTCTTTTCCTCATTTGACTTTCTGTCAAAAACTTTTTGTTTGCCCTTTCCATTGTAATGTCCCCCATTCTTGACCCTTATAATATTTGGGCTATAATGTAAATATTGTATGCATATTTTTGTATGATTCCTAGCGTGGAGCTCAAGGACAAGGACCTGCTAGTGAACACTCAATCTAGAAGAGGAAAGTATTTGAAATTATGCTACCCATGTGCTAGTGAACCATGGGAATTGTAAATATGCATATTAATATAAATGCCCACAACTAGCTATGCAATGCAACAAGAGATGAGGGCATGATTTTTACAAGGAATTGGGAGGAAAATATTCAAACCCTTGAGCCAATCAAGCTAAGCCAAGTGTCAATGGGAGAACCCCATCAACCCTCAACTACCCATGTTGACCTTTGTACCCAATCATTCAAGAGTTGGTTGAGGTAGTTAATGCCCTGGGATTGGAGAGGTATGGCTGTCCAAATTCGAGTATGGGCAAGCCATCCTTCCTAGAAAATCGTGCTTGGCTTCTTGGGAAAGAGGAGAGCCACGAAATTGACCCTAAGACATTATTCACCCAGGAGTTTGTCTCTCTCATGAGTTGGGAGCTGCTAACCATTTTTCACCACTGATTTTCTATTTTTTCCTTTTTTTTCCATGGCTGGGAACTCGTTTTTGGTTAGCACAGTAGCTGGGAGAGGAGGGCCACGTTTTGGGACTGTTATGGAAGTCACTTTTTCCCCAGAACTTCCATGGACATTTTTCGGAAATCGGATTTGCTTCCCCAGGGTTGAATCCCCATCTACCAGCTTGTTTTTAGTTGCCCACGTTTTTCTGAAGCTCAGGGAAACCCTATTTTGGGCATCCCACTGTAAAAATGTTTCTCTTAATTCCCACCAATTGTTTTCTTGTTGTTATGTGTATCCATGCTCAGTTTTGAGTTGCTGTGTGTTAAGAAATGATGGGGTTTGAGTTGGGTAACCATTGCTTTGGGATGAACTGGGATTGAGAGTCCCCTTTTCCTTATAGATATCATGCCCAGCTCGGGGGTGGTCTCTGAGTGTTGAAAGAATACAGGCTGGGTAGAGACCTATGGCTGGGAGGAATGTTGCAGCAACATAGCTAGTTGTTCGGGACATCATTGCATCAAGATGAGTATTTTATTAGGTATTTACTTCTGCAAATGTGTTAATTGGTTGACTGTGTTAAATTGAATAACATTCATGTAATATGTGTGTGGATGAGGTTTTCATTCCGTTGTGCATGTTTAATTGATTTACATCTGCACATATGTATTTCTTTGCTTTAAAGTCTAATGAATTGGATGAGTTTTTATGAAAACTCCCATAGAATAGCATCAGGTTCCCTTCCTTGCATTGGGTCCAACGGTGGGAACATTACATTTTGGTATCAGAGCTGCTGGTTGCAGCATTGGGCCTTCATGGGCTACCTATCACAGCTTGCAGGGGTAAGTATGCTTCCTGCTCATTATAGACCATTAAGAAAAATTTCAAACTTTCAAAATTTTTGAAAATTTTTCTAAGTGTTTTTTAAAAAATTTCTAAGTCTGTATCGGAAAGAACTTACGAGTTTTTTTCTGCAACGGTGGCGAGACTCAGCGAGTTCATCTGCAACGGTGGCGAAACTTAGCGAGTTCATCCACAACGGCGGAAAAACCTGGTGAGTTGCTCCGCAACGAATCGGCATAAAATCTATAAGTTCACCGGAAAAAGAAAGAAAATTTCAGCGGAAAGTTATGAGTTTTTCGCCGAAACGGCGGAAGAACTCGGCAAGTTTGTCCACAACGGCGGAAGAACTCAACAAGTTGGTCTACAATGATGAAAGGACTCAATGAGTTGGTCCGAAAAATTTCAAAATTTTTCTAAGTGTTACGGCAGAAAGAACTCGTGAGTTTTTGCCGAAATGGCAGAAGAGATGGGTAAGTTCGTCCGCAACGGCGGAAGAGATGGACAAGTTCATCCGCAACGGCGGAAGAACTCAGCGAGTTGGTCCGCAACGATGGAAGGAATCGGTGAGTTGGTCCGAAAATTTTTCTAAGTGTGTTTCGGCGGAAGAACTCGTCAAGTTCGTCCGCAACGGCGGAAGAACTCAGCGAGTTGCTCCGCAACAGGTCGAAAGAACTGGACGAGTTGCTCCGAAACAGGGAATTTTAGTCGTTTTCCAGGGAAATTTTTCAGGTGCCGAAAGTTGAAAAATCGCTTTGAACTCATGCGCCACAAGGGGGCAAGCCCCCTTGACCCCCATCGTCCCCCGGAGATAGTCATTGAAAGTGTGAAATGCATTCTTGGGATAAGAAGCAGGAATTGCATGGAAGGTTTGTGGAAGTCTTATTAAAAGTAATTGGCTATGATATGCATTGCGGAAGAGCAATGGGAGAAGCAAGGCAATGTTGATAAGAGGGAAACTTCTCACTTTAACTATTTCTGTTATAGTATAGGAATTTCATGCTTGAAAAGTAGCAACTAAGAATGTTTTACATTTGCATTAAATTGCTACTTGGTGAGGAATGACAGCTAATAATTCCTTGCGTGCTTGGTAGGAAAACCAAGAAAAGGATCAGCTATGACGTGAAGAAGAGACTCCATGTCATGCTTGGAAAATGGGGAATACCTTCACTCCTCTCTTACTATTGTATTTATATTTCCTAAGTTTCATAAGTTGAAAATTATGGCATAGGGATGTTGGAAATGCAAGAGAGTAATGCATATGAATTAATGGGCATGATTAAGGAGTCATTGCATAGTGCATGTGAATCACTTATGCATAAAGCATGATGTTGCATATGGGTAAAGGTACTGAAAGTTATACATGCAATATCCCATTAATGGTATTGCCCGTGGTTGATGACAATTAATGTTGTTGATAATGGTTGTGGGAATTAGGCCATAAAAGCATGATTGAAAATGCAATACATTAGATAGATGAAATGAATATGCACTAGATGGCATATTAAGAAACATTGCACAGTGCCTGTGAAAATATTCGTGCATGTATATGATATTGCATATTGGTAAAATAGTGAGGTTTTGCATATGCAATGAGCCACTTAAGATGATTATGGTGGTTGCTAATAATTAGTCATGTTTGAATTGGTTATAGGACCAAAGACAACCGAAGCATGACTAAGGATGTGGATGATGTTGTTGCATATGACCAACAACCTTATGAAGAAAGGATGGTGCAACAAATCTATGATCACGAGGTTGGAAAAAGGACTATGTAGCATTGGTAAGAGGCCAACTAATCAGGTAACATCAAGCGATGTTAATGACAGCCATGCAGGTAACGGTGATTTGTGCTTAACTGCATGAATGTGGAATGAGTATTTGGTAAGACCCCTTCAACTATGCTTAAATTATGTTGATTGGTTGGCATGTGGTACTGAGTGCCTGAATGTGAATGTTAATCTACCAAGCATGATAAGGTGTGGGTAAGTGAGGGAAAGGATCCGTACACCCTATAATTGCTTTGAAACCTCAATGCATTCATATGGAATTATAACATGCCATTGTGTATGCTGGATTATAAGTTTAAATAACCAAAGAAAGTAAAGACCTATAGTCATGTTGTGGTAGTATATGCCATATGAAATAGGCATGTTAGGCCCTAATATCCTGGAATGCATAGTATCCGTGGGTTGATGCAAAATTGTATTGAGAGATTATGCATTAAGTGAATGCACATTAAAATATTATGTGAATGTTGTGAATGAGCATGCATATGTGTAAGTGCACATGTTGAGATGCATTGCGATAATGCACGATTGTGATATGTATAGGTTTCAATGCATTTAGATAATAGATGGAATGGTGAACCATTGTTAATACTGAGAGCATTTCATGAGCTGCTATGAATGCAGGAGAAAGATTGCATGAAGAAGGTAGACATGATGATGGGCTACCCGAGTGCTCTGTGGAAGGACAAAGATTGCATGGAATGTGAAGTAATGAGTATTTACAGTTTATTTAAATTGCACGGATAATGTACCCATGTCTTGCAATTTTATTTATGATAATGATGCATATATATATATATAGATATATATATATATATATTTCATTGCATCTCAAATGTTAACAGCTGAAGGTGTTTGAATTATTGAGTGTTATAATTCTGAGATCACTTCAATGACTATTGTAGCAATGAAAGGATTAAATGCATAGATACGCACAACATGTTTGGCCGATTGAAGTTTCAGATTTCAGGTAGATTGTTTTGGGCATGGAAAATATGGGTAAGTCCATGATGAAGATTGGAATCTACCGTGAGCAAGAGCCAAACAATATGAGAATAGATTCATGGCTAAGCAAATCAATTTCTGTAGAGGACAGAATTGCAAATTCGTACCTGAATTTAATTATTAATGCTATTGATTGATTAGAGAAATCATATTTAAATTCTATTGTTAAATGCTGCTAACCGTTTGGCTATTTGATAAATGTGCCAGGAAGACACATTGTAGGAAGACCAGGAGTGATGGCCTGCAAAATCCAAACTAGATGGGGAAGGACCCCATGCTTTGGAAATGGGTTTCGGGTGAAACTCCATTGATAATGTCTCAGCCAAACCACATGTCGATAAACCATGAGAGTGAGATGGGAAAGCTATGCCAAGAAGGCATGTGAGATACATCTGCAAAATGAATGAGTATTCTGTGACCCTAGACTAGAACATGCATGTCTAAATTATTAAGGTTAATATGCAGAGCATGCTCTACTTTATTTATATATATCATTTCAGACTGCTTGAGTATGATTAGGGCCTACATGGCTCACATTGGAAAGGGAGTGCACACCTTTTCTGGTGCTGGGTCATGATAGGTTGTCAATATTGACTACACCCTAAGGGAATGGATGCATTCTTGGTGTTTTAATACTTGATAGTGAATGTTATGGAATGTGGTTGTGATTTTGAGAAGCAATACTGATAAGCCTGCTTATCCTTCTTGTGTTGTCAGCCTACACAGATGCCAATTGGTACTACACATTAAGAGGCAAAGTGAAGAAGGGTATGCAGAAGGACTGTATAGGAATTGGCAACCTTTCTATGGTCACACTAAATAATACTGGAAGGGATGGACAAACCCAGGAAGTTGTGTAGTAAAAAGGGGTATCATCCTTATGTGAGTGGGGCCATGTTAACCTACAATCAAGAAAGTCACCTATAAAGTTCCAAAAAGGAAGCACTGATTTGCACAATAGAAGGAGTGGTGTCCTTGTATGAATGAAGAGTTGATGTGTGTGTGAAGGGTTATGGTGCAAGAAGGTGTGGTGACATTGGTGAAGGCATAAAATCTCTATTGGGCCAGTAGTAGGAGGGCGAGCACCAAAGACTAACTGAAAACCCTGAGATGCCTATGGCTCCATAGTAGAGCCTTGACCTATAATGGTCAGGTGGCGCAGTTTCCTTCCATTGGTCGATGACCCAGACGAATGTGCTGGCTCGACACTGGAGAGGGCCAACCAGCTATGGGACTGGTTGGGCACCACCAAATGCTTGGTAAATCCAGTCGATGGGGAGGTGTACTGGTTAAGCATTAACTATATCCAAGTCCATAGGCGATCCCAAGGCTTGCAAAGCAAAGCAGGACCCTGTGGACTAGAGGGGAAACGCACAATACAGATAAGTATTCATTTTCATTTATGTCTTGTTTGGAATAATGAAGATTTCAGGTATAAGTCTTCTAACAGCTAAGCCAATACACTATTGTTTCATTGTTGGAAACCTTGGTCATTACAGGAAGGCAAGACCCCGAAAGACTATAAATTGCTGGTAAATCCAGAGAGTAAATGAGTGGGTGATATAAATTATTGAGGAATCCAAAGAGTAGCTGGTTGAACGCTATAAATTTCTTGATAAGTCCAGAGAGTGACTAGTTGGGCATTAACTACTTGATATGGTAAATCAGCGTGTATGCTATCCCAACACCCCTTAAACAATTGATAAACCCAGTCGGCGCACTGGCCTGGCATTGCCTATTCGAATGATTGTGGAGTAGCCTACGTGTTGGCCCAACATTCATAATTGTGTCCACGGGAAATCCAAGGCTTGCGAAGCAAAGAAGGATCCTGTGGAATAAAGTGAAGACATCCAATACAGATAAGTATTCGGTTACCTTGCAGCTTCTTGCTTATGAATATACGTGTGTATATGATTTGGTTATGATTTTTTAAACTCTTGTTTAGAGATAAACCCTATGGAAATAAACTAAACATGTGAATTGATTCAATGTTTGAGTGTAGGTATTGTTGGAAGCAAGGAATATGAAGGCATCATAGGGATGCAGATGGACATATGACCATCCTAAAGAGCTCAGTATGAGCAGTAATGAAAGATGGTGCTAGTGAACATGAGTGGTTCATAGCAGCCAAAGGTTCTATAGGCAACTATGGAGGAGGGTTCCTAGTTGAAAATCCTTAGACAGACCTTAGACACTAAGTGTCATAGCCAAGAAAGGAAAGTCAAAGCATTCACGTTGAAGTGAAAGAGACTAAGGAGCATGAAACCATAGCGATGGTGTAGCTCCATAATAGAATAAGACTAAGAGGGAGAAACTCCTACTCTTCTCTTTCCTTTCGATTGATGCATTTATAAAACAAAATATTGTTGAGTGCATGTCATGGCTGAAAATAGATTATGTTTAATTGCTTGAGATGAATTGTGAATGTTGAAATAGTAAATTTCTTGTGAAAGAATGAACATGAATGAGTTCATGTGTATGTGGAAAGCATGAAAGTGTGGAAGTCCCATGAATAAAGCATGGACATTCCATGACAATTGGGAAATAATTGACTAATCTTAATGTTTATTTTATGCTCGTCCTAACAAAGAATTTCCATGATGAATTTCACAGGTAAGAAATTGAAACATTTGGTTGCAGCCGGCACAAGCAAGTGTTGCTAGTAAGCAAAGTGTGGTCAGTTGTTCCCATTGACCATGGTAGCAGACCGAGGGCTATTAGAGTTGGCTGAAAGTCTTCTTCAAACAATTGTCAGAACCCAAGAAAATCTTGGAGAGATGCTCAAGATACAAAGGCAGCAGAATGAGATGAACCATAAGGTTTTGCAGGACTCTATTCATCTGCAAAAAGAGATAAAAAGCATTCTGGGAGCAATCAGTAAAGGAAAGGAAAGTGGATCCATGAAGAAGCATTCATCCAATCGGCCGATTAAGAAACGTTCCAGGTGGGAAGACTTAAGGGAATTTGAGCAAAAAAATGTAAAGCAACTAATGAAATGTTGCGGATGTGGAGGAAATCATTGCCTCCATAACTGCTCAACAATGGAACATCAAGAGGGTAGCCGCCATAAAGTTTCCAGACTTGTAGATCAGCGGGAAGGTAAAGAAAGGGAAGGGATTGTTTTGGAACAATGTCCTCATGCAGAGCTACAAGGTCCCAGCCAGCAAGAGCCGTTTGTGAAGACCAAAGGACTTGGTCCTGAAAACCCAATTAAAGGGTGAAATGCAGAACATACCTACTATATTTTGAGAATTTTGGACATGTATATAGCGTGTATGTATTCCTAGGTATTGGAACACCGAGGACGGTGTTATTCCAAGGGGAGGGGAATGTAATGTCCCCCATTCTTGACCCTTATAATATTTGGGCTATAATGTAAATATTGTATGCATATTTTTGTATGATTCCTAGCGTGGAGCTCAAGGCCAAGGCCCCGCTAGTGAATGCTCGATCTAGAAGAGGCAAGTATTTGAAATTATGCTACCCATGTGCTAGTGAACCATGGGAATTGTAAATATGCATCTTAATATAAATGCCCACAACTAGCTATGTAATGCAACAAGAGATGAGGGCATGATTTTTACAAGGAATTGGGAGGGAAATATTCAAACCCTTGAGCCAATCAAGCTAAGCCAAGTGTCAATGGGAGAACCCAATCAACCCTCATCTACCCATGTTGACCTTTGTACCCAATCATTCAAGAGTTGGTTGAGGTAGTTAATGCCTTGGGGATTGGAGAGGTATGGCTATCCAAATTCGAGTATGGGCAAGACATCCTTCCTAGAAAATCGTGCTTGGCTTCTTGGGCAAGAGGAGAGCCACGAAATTGACCCTAAGCCATTATTCACCCAAGATTTTGTCTCTCTCATGAGTTGGGAGCTGTTGGGCGTTTTTCCCCACTGATTTTCTGTGTTTTCCTTTTTTTTCCATGGATGGGAACTCATTTTTAGTTAGCACAGTAGTTGGGAGAGGAGGGCCATGTTTTGGGACTGTTATGGAGGTCGTTTTTGCCCCAGAACTTCCATGGACGTTTTTTTGAAATCGGATTTGCTTCCCTAGGGTTGAATCCCCATCTACCAACTTGTTTTTAGTTGCCCACATTTTTCTAAAGCTCAGGGAAACCCCGTTTTGTGCATCCCACTATAAAAACGTTTCTCGTCATGCCTAGCAATTGTGTTTTTGCTGTTATGTGTATCCATGCTCAGTTTTGAGTTGTTGTGTGTTAAGAAATGATGGGGTTTGAGTTGGGTAACCATTGCTTTGGGCTGAACTGGGCTTGAGAGTCCCCTTTTCATTGTAGATATCATGCCCAACTCGGCGGTGGTCTCTGAGTGCTGAAAGAATACAGGTTGGGCAGAGACCTATGGTTGGGAGAAACGTTGCAGTGACATAGCTAGTTGTTCGGGACATCATTGTATCAAGATGAGTATTTTATTGGGTATTTACTTCTGTAAATGTGTTAATTGGTTGATTGTGTTAAATTGAATAACATTCATGTAATATGTGTGTGGATGAGGTTTTCATTCCAATGTGCATGTTTAATTGATTTACATCTGCACATATGTATTTCTTTGCTTTAAAATCTAATGAATTGGCTGATTTTTTTATGAAAACTCCCATAGAATAGCATCAAGTTCCCTTCATTGCATTGGGTCCAAGGGTGGGGACATTACATCCATTCGCTGTCTTCACTTCAGTATCTGCAAGTGATGAATCCATCTTGGGTTTGATCATCCCCATTTGAATCAACTTCTCATCCTCTTGTGTGAGAGAGGTGATGAAGTCATCAAGAGTGGGAAACTTCCATTTTGGGATGGATAGCTTCACTGTTTGAAAGGTAGAGACAAATACTGAGTAGTTAGGGCCCAATTTTGATAGTATGGAAAGGATGAGTTGCTTCTCCTCCTTCTCTATTCCATATCTCTTCAATTGTGAAATCAGATTTTTAAACTTGGTAAGAAACTCATTGATGGAGTCGAAACTGTAAGGGCTCAGTGAGATAAGTTCATTTTCCAACTTGTGACCTTTCAAGTCATCTTTCTATCCAAGAAGAGATTCGAGCTTGTCCCACAATTCTTTTGGAGTATCTAGATCAATGACATGAAAATGAAGGTCTTCGAAAATGTTGAGGAGTAGCAGTCCTATTTCTTCATCAAGTTTATCCAAGTACTTGGATTTATCTACTGCACGAGCGAGTTCAACTTCGGACCGATTCAATACTCTAGAAAGACTCTTAGACTTCATGAATATGTCCATCTTGTCTTTCCATTCGACATAATTGAATGAATTCAGTTTTAGATCCATTGGTAGCTATTGAAGTCGAATTGAAGATGAATTCAAATGATGGAATAAACCTGCAAAACAAATGATTTTTTTTATGGAGATTAGTTGCAAATTCAAATGAAAACTACCTCGGGACAATGAACACATGTGACTGGATCCTTCACACCTGTCTAGAACTCACTGGATTGCTCCAGTGAATTCAAGACAATTGCACCAGGAATTGTTGTGGAAATCCAGAGGCTTCTGTGCTCAATGAAAGATAGTTTCTCAATGAATTGCTGCAACTACTGTTGCTGCAATTCGAATAGTTGAATCCAACTCTAATACCATGTGTAATTATACATGATAGATCACATGGCTATAGAAAACCTCACAAATATTACTCAAGAATTGCAGAGAAGAAGAAAAAGAAATTAATCAATTATCACTCATAAACTCAGAAATGGAGAAATCTGCAGTATAATCATACATTAGTTATAAGATGGCACTGTGAAAAATGAAGACCATAACAATACTGTCAAGTGAATTCAAATTATCTAGAGGTGATTCGAATTCTCCTTGATATTATGGTAGAAGCAAATCGAAATTCTTAGTAACAAGAGATTGGTAAGAAGATTTAGCATTAGTTAACTATTAATTCCGTCCATTATATCTCCAGATAGAGCGGATCAGATTGGTTCATTTGTATAGAGATATGAAAAAAAAAGGATCGAACAGGTTCACTAATCAGATAAAGAATGTACCCCGGCATAGAATGATTCAATTTTTGTTACTAGTAAGGGGAGGATTTTTTCACATTTTTACTTTGTATATAGTTCATTTTATATATTAATCCATTTAGATTTATTATAAGCCTTATAGATTATATGGATTAATATATCATCTATAGATGTTACATATAATTACTTATAAGCTCTTATGCAGTCTATTCCCTTTCCGTGATAAAAATTAATATGTCTAATAAAAAGGAATCTGTATTTTAAATATTATGAATAATAAATATTTTCATGATGAAATATTTTCATAGGGAATAATAGGTTTCCCTATTCGTTTATATTATCACTTTGAGGTCATCAATAAATATTTTGGGTTCTTAGTTGTTTGGAAGAAATCGTTCCATAATTGAACCATTGGTGAACACTCAATGGATGAAATTGTCGTATTATCAACTATTTCCCAACCTTAGTAAGAGGAGATTACCGTGGATCCCTTAATTTCTGCTGCTTATGTTATTGCTGCTGGATTATCTGTAGGGCTTGCTTCCATTGGACATGGTGTTGGTCAGGGAACTGCTGCGGGCCAAGCTGTAGAAGGTATTGCGAGACAACCAGAAGCAGAAGGTAAAATATGAGGTACCTTACTGCTAAGTTTAGCTTTTATGGAAGCTTTAACTATTTATGGATTAGTTGTGGCCCTAACACTTCTATTTATTACATTAGTGTTTATCCAATAATTTCCTTGTTCAGCTGCTCTTTTAGGGGATAGGCTGATCCAAATAATTAGCAAATGAATTATTGTCTTTCTTCCTATACCTATACTTCGGTAAAAAAGATTCATGACGCGTGCGGCAGGGAAGGGAATGGATAGGAAAAGCAAATTTTTTTTATCCTTATATAGACCTAGGACTAAGTATCCCAAATATTATTATCCAGAACTAGATAGGATCAAATAAGAAAAGAACAAAATTCTGTAGAACATATCCTTATCTATAAGGGGAGAGTGTATGAAAAATGTAATTGATCCTTTCATTTCCTTGAGTTATTGGCCTTCCGCTGGGGGTTTCGGGTCAAATACCAATATTTTAGAAACAAATATAATAAATCTAAGTGTGGTGCTTAGTGTAGTGATCTATTTTGGAAAGGGAATGTGTGCGAGTTGTATATTCGAATATTATGGCTGGGCCCAACCAGCTACACTTTGGAGATAGAAAAGTGCATGATCTCAACGAATTACTTCCGAATGAGGAATAGCGAAGAACTATAGCATTTCATAATTGATTGGGAAATGAACTCTTAGTTCATACCAACCAATGAGGGAGGACCATTAGAATGGTTAAAGCTGAACTGCTTGAAGTCTAAGCACAACTAACTAGGTACTCTTTCCACCGCTGTGTCAAGATGAGATGGATTAAAAGGCATAGTTGGAGATTGATCCGATATCTTGGATAGCATTGGAGACATCGCCCAATCAATGGAAGTAGTCACAAATAGTCAAAAGTCAATCAAATGAGTCTAAATGATTCATGTGAGCACAAATCAAGGGATGGAGACTCCAAGGAGGGCACATGAGGCTGTTAGTAGGTCAAGTGGCACTCTGATACAAACAATTGGAGCTACAAGAAGTTAAACTGAGCAATAAATGCATGAACTGGGCGATCAATTTTGCAACTGACTGTGTAGTAGGGCACATTTGTCATCCAGGTGAGGAAAAAAGGTGCACTAGGTAGGTAGGAGGGCTACTGAGGGCTATAAAAGGGCTCTAGGGGGCTGAAAAATAGGCTCTAGGTGTTGGGGAGACTACCATACTAATGACTGGATGCATGCATGTATGTAGAATGCGTGCAAAGCATGCAAATATAAAAAAATTATGGTGAGAATATTTTGAAAACTCGCTCTTTAGAACAAGTCCCATCATCCTTCTCTTGTAGGCCACAGTGATATGGTATTTCCCTACAAGTCAGATTCTTTGAAATAGTTAGCAACATTGCATAATCATGAGAAATTAAATCATATTTTAATGACAATAGTTCACATAGTCATGTAAGCATCTTATCCAATGCTTCAACACAACATCCATCCATATCCCGAACATACTTGGCGACTATTTGAATGCCTTCCATCTCTACCGGAACATACTGTTAGGAGCATGCACTACACCAATATGTCAGCAAGGAGGTTTCATCCTAGACTATTTCCATCTAGGGTTCATGGAATTTTGTACAACACTACAGGATTCTTACTCAACAGATGCACAAAATGAGCCTACTGCTAGTCAATCTCAATCATATAACATGCTATAGCATAACATGCATAACACACTTCATGATTCTAACAATACAGATATGCATACAACTGCTAAGAACATTCAAATTGTTTTACCAGAGCAATAATGACAAATGATAATGAAAATACTTATATTTTATTGTTTTTGTGGGCTACCTATTTATCTCTGCCTCCTTGCATGGATCACTGGAGTCCTTTTATCTTCTTACTTGGAATCTAACTACAACCTGGATCTTCATACAAGACTAATGACAATCTCATTTTCTAGAGATGATACAATCAATGGTGTGCTAGAAGAATAACTCCTTTCGATGGTCATCATATTATGCATTCCTTGACTTCTTTGGTGGAGTTTCTTCATCTACATCAATTGTGGAAGCATGTTCTTTCCTCTTTTCTGATGTACATTGATTCTTGTAATGGTTGAACTTTCTACACTTGTAGCATTGAACCTTTGACATGTCCTTCTTCTTCCTTTGATCAAGATTAGGACTTGATATTCTCACTTTGTATTTTCGTCCAAAGTTCATCTTTTCTTTCTTCTTGGTATGTGTAATGAGTTCTTGATCTTCTTCATGAGGATCTTGTATTTTTCCTCTAACCACAAGTCTAGTTTCTTCTTGTGTTTAAAGTATTCCCATAGCCTTTGAAAATTTGGTAGTTCTGATCTTCCTGATATGCTTGGGATGAAAGGTTCCCAAGATTGAGGGAGACCATTCAAGGTTATCATGACCAACTCTCTGTCTGCAATGATTTCACCAATTTTTTCCAATTTATCTTTTATCTCTGTGATCTTCATGAAGTATGAAGTAGACATATTGATGCTTGAGAGTTGTTTCCTTAGGGAAAGAGCCCTATTAATGTTTGTATTCTCAAACAATTTCTTCAATGAGTCAAACATTGCCTTTCTTGTCTTCTTTTGAGAAATCTGAGGAATCAAATGATCCTTAACTGAATCTATTAGTATCCTCGTTTCCTTGGCATCATTCTTCTTCCATTGAGTTTGCTCTGAATCTCCTTCAGGTTCTAACACTCCTTCTATAGCAAAAATTAGTAGATCATTTTCTTCTAGAGTAATAAGAATTCTAGACTTCCATGAGTAGTAATTTGAAGCTCCATCAAGCCTATCTTCAACCTTGATTCTTGACATTTTGACTGGGTACTAGATCTACAGAAACCCTTGTAGGAGCTAGGTCAAAAATGAATGTTGGATTTTGAGAAAACCACTTCCACAAATGAATTATCCCTCCTAAGGCGAGTTGAATGGACCTTCTTTTCTTCTTGATATGTGGTTAGAACACTAAGAACCAAAAAACCCTAATTCTTGAAAATTAGGTCAAGAAAGAAAGTTGTGAGAATGAAAATATGTTTGCACAGAAAAATTTTCCTTGTTGAGGCGACCTCAATGAAGGTAAGATCGAACCAATTTGATGGTTGGAAGTTGAAGAAATTCCAAACCCTAGTTCCTGGCAATAGTCACTTTCAACATAGCTCTACTACCATGCTAATGTTTTACTTATACCAACATAATTCAATGTATAAGAAATAAAAAGGATCACTGAAAGAACAACTATGCCCAGAAAAATAGACACAACACTTTACCATGGGAAAACCCAAACTCGAGAAAAAAACCAGCAACCCTTTCTTACTCTGAGATTTAGTACAAAGAAGATAAAAGGTACAAAATGATTCAATTCCCAAGAGATCAGCTTCACTTGTCCTTTAGCACCTAGAAAATGTGAACTACTCCTCTTGAGCGAACTTGCTTGAGTGGATGGATGAAATGAAGGAGCCATAACTTCTATTTATACATTACTTTTTGTGAAATTCCCTTACTGGGTCGACTTGTCCTTTTATAATATAAAAATACATTTAATATGTATTTTACATCTATAGGTTAGCTAGGCTAGTGAGGATTCCTCACATAGCTATAACAACAACACAGCTCAATGAATTGAGATCCTGTCAGTTCCTAATGTTAATTAAGATCTTAATGAACACAATCCATATCTTATTTTGCAAATTAGATTGTCCCTTATTTTATTTGGGAGATCCTGAATGTTAACTATTTTTGTAGTCACGGTGTTACCAACCCCTCCCTTACTCCCCCTCCTCCCTCTCACCCATCTTCCTCCCACTCCCCCTATCTCCATCCCCTCCCTCTCCCCCCTCTCCCTCTCCCTCCCCTTATCCATACACCCTACTCCCTCTTCCTCCCCTTCCCCCTCCCCCTCACATCCACTCCCCCCCTCCATCTTCCTCTCCCTCTGCTATACCTCTCAACCCACCATACCCACTCCCTCCTACTACCCCTCTCCCTCCCGCCCACCACGACCTCCAGCCCCTCCCACTCTCACCCTCCCCCACCACCCCCCCCTCCCTCCCACTCCCCTTATCTCCATCACCCTCCCTAACCTCCCTCTCCCTCCTACTACCCCCCACCTCTCCCTCTCCTTCACCTTCCGCCCCTCCCCCCCTCTCCCTCCCCCTCCCCATATGCCCCACTATCCCTATCAATCTCCCTCTCCCTTTACCTTTCCATCCCCCTCCCCCTCCCCTCCTCTTCCCCCCTCTCCCCCTCCCCTCCTCTTCCCCCCTCTCCCACCCCTTCCCCCTCCCTCCCACTCCCCATCCCCTCTATCACACTCCCCCCCTTTCCCTCCCTCTCCCTCCATCCACCTCCCCCACTCTCTCCCCTCTCCCTCCCACTCCCCCTCTCTCCATCACCCTCCTCCCTCCCACTCCTCCACCCCCTATCTCCATCTCCCTTCCTCTCCCTCCCCCCCTCTTCCCCCTAACCCTCCCACTCCCCCTCTCTCAATCCCCATCCCACCCCTCTCTTCTCCCTCTCCCTCCCACTCCCCCCTCTCTCCATCCCCATCCCACCCCTCTCTTCCCCCTCTCCATCCCACTCCCCTCACCTCCACCTCCACCTCCACCCCCTCCCCCCCCTCTCCCTCTCCTCCCCCCTTTTCCTCTTCCCCAGCTAACTCTCACTCTGCATCCATCCCACTCCCTCTTCCACCCCCCCCCCCTCAAAACTCCCCCTCTCCCTCTCCCTTTCCCTCTCGCTCCGCTCCCCCCTAACCCTCCCCCTCCCTTGTTATCCCTTACCCTCCAATCCCTATAATCACCCCTCTCCCTCTTCCTCCCCCCCACTCCCTTTTCCTCCCCCTCCCCCCAATCACCCTCTCCATCTCCATCTCCCTCTCCCTCCACTATCACATATCCCTCCCCAACCCCCTTTAACACTCCCTCCCCCTCTCCTCCTATCCCTATTCTTCCCCCTATCCCTTTCCTTCTCCATCACACTCTTATTCTCCCCATATTCCTCCCTCTCCCTCAACCTCCACCCCCTACCCCTCTCCCCCTCTTCCTCCGTCCCTCTCCCTTCCTTATCATCCCCCACTCTCTCCCCTCTCCTCCTCTCCCTCTCCCACCATGCTCCCCACTCTCTCCTACTTCCCCCCTCCCTGCTTCCCTCCAACCTCTCCCTCCCACTCCACCTCCCCCCCTCTCCCTCCCACTCCCCGCCACTCCTCTCCTATCTCGTCGACCCCCCCACTGCCTCCTTCTCCCCCTCACCCTTATGCTCATGCCCACCTACACCCTCCTCCACCCCATCCCACCCTCTCCCTTCCTTCCCCTCCCCCTTCGCCCCTTCCCCCATGTCACTCTCACTCCCCATCCACCCTATTCCCTCTTCCTCCCCCTCCAAACAACTCCCTCTTCCTCTCCCTCCCAGCCAGTACCCATCTCCATATCCCTCTCCCTCCCCTCCATCCTCTATCTCCCCCTTTTACACTCCCTCTCCCTTTTACACTCCCTCTCCCTCCCCTCCTATCCTTATACTCCACCCCATCCCATCCTCTCCCTCTCCCTCCCCCCCTCTCCCTCTCCCTCTCCCTCACCATCCAACCCTTCCCCCTCTCCCTCTCCCTCCCCTTCCATCACTCTCTCACTCTCCCTCTCCCTCCCCCTCCCCCCCCCCCCCGCACATTCCCTCCCCCTCCCTTCCCCTCCTATCCTTATACCCCCCCTCTCTCCATTTCCCTCTCCATCCCTGTCCACCTCTCCCCCTATCCCTCCCTCTTCCTCAACCTCCACCCTCTCTCCCTCTCCCCCTCTTCCTCCCTCCCTCTCCCTTCCTCCCCCTCCCCCACTCTCTCCACTCATGCTCACTCTCCCCCTCCCCCTCTCCCTCTCCCTCTCCCTCACCCCCCACCCTCTCCATTCCCTCATGTCCTACCCCTCCCTCCTTCCCCCCCCCCTCTCCCTCCTGTTCCCCCTCCCCCCACCTTCCCTCTCAGTCCCTCCACCTCCCTTCCTATCACTTCAACCCCCCCCCAACTCCCTCCAACTCTACCTCCCCCCCTTTCACACTCCCTGCCCCTCTTCTCCTATCCCTATACTCCCCTCTATCCCTTTCCCTCTCAACCCCCCTCCACCTCTCCCCATATCCATCCATCTCCCTCAACCTCCACCCCCTACCCATCTCCCCCTCTACCCTTCTTCCTCCCTCTGCTCCCACCCTCTCCCTCTTTCTCCCCCGCCTAACCGCACCTTCCCTCCCAGTCCCTCACCCTCCCTTCTTATCCCTTTGAAACCCCCCACTCCCTCGTTATCCGCCTCTCCCTCATGCCTTCCCCCTACCTCCAACCCAACCCCCTCTCACCATCCCCCACCTACTCCTCCCTCTCTCTTCCTCACTCTCTCCCCTCTCCCTCCCACTCCCCCTCTCTCCATTGCCCTCCCTCCTCCTCCACTCCCCCCATCTCCCTCCCCCTCCACTCCCCCCATCTCCCTCCCCTCCCCTCCCCTCCCCTCCCCTCCCCCAGTGTCCCCACTCACTCCTTCTCCCCCCCTTCCTCCTTCTCTCCCCAATCTCCCTCCCCTCTCCCTCTCCCCCCATAATCCCCACTCCCTCCTTCTCCCCACCTCTCTCTCCCACTCCCTTCCCCTCCCCTCCTATCCCTTCTACCCCACCCACTCCCTCATGCTTTCCCTCTCCCTCGCTTCCTCCACCACCTACAACCCCTCCCCCTCCCCCACCTACTCCCTCCCTCTCCCTTCCTCCCTCTACCCAACTCCCTCCCTCTCCCTCCAACTCAACCCTCCTCCACCTGGTTCCTCTTCATCCCACTCCCCCTCTCCCTCTTCCTCTCACCCTAACCCACTCCCTCCCTCCCTCTACCTTCCTCCAACTACCCCCCTGTCCCACCTCTCCCTCCCCCCCTCCCTGTCCCACTCCCTCCCTCCCTCCCTCCCTCCCTCCCTGTCCCACCCTCTCCCTCCCTCCCTCCCTCCCTCCCTCACTAACCACCCCTCCCTCTTCCACTCTAGTCCCCCACTCCCCACTCCCCCTCCCCCCCACTCCCCCTCTCCCTCTCCCTCTCCCACCCTCTGCCCTCCTATCCCTATACTCCCCCCTCGCCCTCTCCCTCCCCCTCTCCCTCAACCTTTACCCCCCTATCCCCTTCCCTCCCCCTCCCCCTCCCCCCTCCTCGATGTTCCCCCTCCACCTCTCCCCATATCCATCCATCTCCCTCAACCTCCACCCCCTACCCATCTCCCACTCCCACCCTCTCCCTCCCTCCACTCCCACCCTCTCCCTCTCACTCCCCCCGCTTACCGCACCTTCCCTCCCAGTCCCTCACCCTCCCTTCCTATCCCTTCGAAACCCCCCACTCCCTCCTTATCCGCCTCTCCCTCATGCCTTCCCCCTACCTCCAACCCAACCCCCTCTCACCATCCCCCACCTACTCCTCCCTCTCCCTTCCTCACTCTCTCCCCTCTCCCTCCCACTCCCCCTCTCTCCATCACCCTCCCTCCTCCTCCACTCCCCTCATCTCCCTCCTTCTCCCCCTCTCCCTCTCCCTCCCCTCCCCTAACATCCCCACTCACTCCTTCTCCCCCCCCTTCCTCCTCTCCCCAATCTCCCTCACCTCTCCCTCTCCCCTCACAATCCCCAATCCCTCCTTCTCCCCACCTCCCTCTCCCACTCCCTTCCCCTCCCCTCATATCCCTTATACCCCACCCACTCCCTCATGCTTTCCCTCTCCCTCGCTTCCTCCCCCACCTACAACCCCTCCCCCTCCCCTACCCACTCCCTCCCTCTCCCTTCCTCCCTCTACCCAACTCCCTCCTTCTCTCTCCAACTCAACCCTCCTCCACCTGGTTCCTCTTCGTCCCCCTCCCCCTCTCCCTCCCTCTCCCACCCTCTCCCTCTCCCTCGCTAACCACCCCTCCCTCTTCCTCTCGTTGCCACTCCCCCTCCACCCCACTCCCCACTACCACCCCCTTCCCTCCGTCCCTCCCTCCCTCCCCCCAATCAATCTTGCACCCTCCCACTCCCCTCGCCCTCTCCCCCTTCCCCTTCCCCTCCCCTCTACTCCCCCCCTGTCCCCACCTCTCCATTCTACTCTCCCTTTGCTCCCCTTTCGCTTCTATTGCCACCTTCCCCTTACCCCTAAACGTCTTCCCATCTCCCTCCCACTCACATGCCAGTCATTTCCTTATGACTAAGTTTACAATAAAAAGTAAAACATATTTTGAAATAAATTTATTTTAAAAAAATCACTAAACTAAATTCAATGATAATGAGGATAAATAAAAGAAAAAAAAATATCATTTTTATTAAGAAATTTTTTTAATATTTTTTTTCATAATATAATATAATACATTTTAAAGTAATTATAACGTATAAAATATAAAAAAGTACAATATATGTATTCTATGATTAAATATAAATTTATT
Source organism: Larix kaempferi (assembly GCA_027924585.1). Lineage (NCBI taxonomy): Eukaryota > Viridiplantae > Streptophyta > Pinopsida > Pinales > Pinaceae > Larix > Larix kaempferi. Next base: position 8,024,806 of record BSBM01000205.1, on the reverse strand, counting down.
AATATAATTATTTTCAAGAAACATAACATTTACTAATTTTTGATACAAATAAACCACATATTAATGACTTCTTTTTTGTGTGTGTGTATGGTAACTTTCGACTAACCCATAATCTAAAATATTTTATATTAAATATATTTGTAATAATTTACAATAAAATTATAATTAACCAACTTCATATAAAGGTAAGTTTTTTTAATAAATAACTATATTACAATTTAATTGAATTTTTTTTAGTAAATAACTATATTACAATTTAATTGAGTCTTTTTTTAATAAATAACTATATTACAATTTAATTGAGTTTGAAGAATTATATTACAACTTAAATTATCTTAATTCACGATGGTTGTGATGTAGCGGATCAACTTATCAAAATAACTAATTAATTGAGTTTTAGCTTTAATATTATGAAAAAGTAAATATGATAAATCTAAATGTTAATGATAAATCATATTTAAATTTAGTGTATTAAAACTTTTCTTAACCCATTTAAAACATTACAAATGAAGATTCTAAAACCTGACGCATGATGTATTGTTGTAAAAACTAGTTAGGATTGATATGTTTGAAAAAGAATAAAATTCTAGAAAACTCCTTTCATAAAATCACGGGAAATATAACTTTTAATTCTCCATATTATTTTAACTATACTAAATACTTATTTTATTTATTTGATTTAAGATTTGCATAAATTTCCTAGTGAAGCGGGAGAATTCCTCAATCCTTTCACATGCGCGCTCCCTAAGGGAAATCAAAGTCAAATTGGGAGAATTCCTCAATCCTTTCACATGCGCGCTCCCTAGGGGAAATCAAAGTCAAATTGTTGATATTACTCTTTGTTCAGGTTTTATGTACATCTGTTCAGAATCTACTCATCAGTTTTTACTTGGAATTTTCTAAATGGTAACATTTATTAATAATAATACATAACACTTAATTTTATATAACGTGTTTAATTCTATATAACTTGTTCTTTTATTTGAAAACAACAAAGATGGCTTACTAAAAATATGGGTGGCAAAGAAGATTCATATTCAAGGCTAACAAAATAAACAAAACAAAATTAATAATATGAAAGTAAAATTCTAGAAAACTCATTTAATATGAGTGGCCTAGAAGATTCATATTCAAGGCTAACAAAATAAAATTAATAATAAGAAAGTAAAATTCTAGAAAACTCATTTAATATGAGTGGCCTAGAAGATTCATATTCAAGGCTAACAAAATAAAATTAATAATAAGAAAGTAAAATTCTAGAAAACTCATTTCATAAAATGAGAGGAAATATTAGAGGTTCTTGCCGCTCTAAACCAGGCCGGTTTGTATGTTTGTTCTATTATTTTGAAAAGAATTTTCCATCCATCTTTTAAGTACCTATTATTCTAACCCTATCAATACATGTTTACTGTAGAATCTTTTTTTTTATTATCTGAATGTATTTAAGCCAGATTATAAATAAACAAGCTCAAAATTAATATGTCATCATCTTTTTCATACATAATCTTAAACTGCAATAATCCAAATAGCTAGCTGAATACCTGAAAATTTCTCCCTCTAAACTGGTGGGTACCCTCCTATCCTCTGCATTCCCTAAATTAGCTGGCGCCTGCCTATCCTCTGCAGCCATCAAACTGGGAGGTCTTCTGCACGCTTCTTCTGTCTCTGTATTCTTGGATCTACAGAAAATAAATGGTTATAAAAAAATGAATACGACTATACCAAAGAGATTAATCAAAGAGCAACTCATGACTTCTGTAAACCTATACCCTACTTCTGCATATTAAAAACATAAACTTAGAAATATACATAAACTCCATACCTCCCGTTTGTTGCCTTTCATCGTTTTCATCTCCATTGGACTCCAACTCATAGAATCTATTACAGAAAAAACCAAGAAAATTTGAGAATCTCGCAGATTAAATGCAAAGGCCCTTCTCTTGTCTTTAATTTGAAACAAGTACTCCTTATATTTGAAGCTCAATATGCAAATTCTCTGGATGCGATAGCTGTTTTATATAAACTGATCCTCTACGGTTAATTCGAGGGAAAATACAAAATATCACAATTTGCGAACAGACATTCTCCTGCATGCACATTGAGCGGACATGAATCGAAGCCCGTTCATGTCGCGGGGTTAGGATTTTGACATCCCAGAGAATTTAACTTCAAACACGAAACTCTAATGCTAATGTCCGCTCAAATCACATCAACAAATATGATAACGATACAAAACCAAAAAAAATGTTGAATCAGCAGCATCTTTTACACCCTGTGAGCTCTCTCTGAAAACTGTACAGATCACGACCCGGACGGCTTACAAACAGAAGTCAAGGTCAGGATGGATCTAACAAACAAACTACGACAGGATATTCATGGCGAAATGGATCTAAATGAAAATATCTTCTGCATACCAAACAAATCCACAAAAAGCACTAAATACGTGTATAGGTCAACTTTCCTCCTCCAAATATCAGGACAGTTCGAAAACCAGCCAAAACAGAAACAAAAAAATCAACGGTCTAGAGAAATTAGGCTTCGTATGATTTTCTTTTGGAGAGATTCCTCGGCCTTTGCAGACATAGATTTAAGAACCGACACACATCTGAGGGTCTACCCGAACATATCACCAGTAGCGCTCCCCCCGAACAGATCAACTGTAGCAATAGTAGCTTCTGCATCAAAGGGGCCGTCGGGAAGATGCTGCATCCATATTTTCTTGAAAGGAAATGTTCAGCACAATCTTAGCGTGGAATTATAACACTAAGTATATTTATGCACCAAAACTCTGCCTCCCTGCATTCCACAAAGCCATGACAAAAATGATACAGAGGAATGGAGTGGGTAAAGCTAGGAGGAGTGAATTAGGGCACGGGGAAATGGAAAATTAAATAGCAACGCTTTGCTTACGCATCAACGTAACAATGATGTATTGTACATTACCAAAATATTTTAATGAAACTGCTATTTTCATGGTGGTTTAAAAAGCACCCTCCAACTGCACCATCCAATGACTGTTTTCATGGTGGTTTAAAAAGCACCATCCGACCGCTATTTTCATGGTAGTTTAAAAACCACCCTCCAACGGATATTTTCAAGGTGCTTTAAAAAGTACCATCCAACGGCTATTTCCATGATGATTTAAAAAGCACCCTCCAACAGTTATTTTAATCATGGGAACATTGCATATAGTCACCTTTTCAAAGCTTTTTCAAAGACAATTATAAGGTTACCAACGATGTAGATGTCGCAAAATAAAAGGTTTTAATTATAATAATCCAAGTCAAAATTATTTATTTGTTTGTTAAAAACATGAAGTATAAATAATTTATTAACTTAGTTAATAACCTAGAAAATTTCATGATGATGAAGAAATTAATATTCAATAATAATAAATCAATCAATGGTATCAAAGGATATGTGATTTGTCACTCTATAATAGGTCATTTAAGTTTTAAAAAAAAGGCACCATTAATATTTATAGAATCTATATACCTTTTTTAATAGCAATGTTATTTATTTGAAAATAAATTTTAATTTTAAGTGAATCAATAAAATTAAGTTCTTACATAAAAAAAATTAGTAGAATTGTGTTTTTAATGATTCTAATAGTTTGGTGGTATTATTTCTCTTACAAATTGTATATTTTTTTACATACTACAAATGTTAAGTTTACATTCTTTAAAGTTAATCAATTATTTAGAATGATTGACTATTTTGAAATAATTTTAAAATTTATCGATTTTTGCTATCAACTTCTTTTATAGATTTAATCTATAAAAGTTGATATTGAATGCTACCTTATTACCTTTATTTCTTTTTAAAAAAACTATTTTTATTGCCCCCCCTCTCTTTTCAAGTCTCTCTATTAACATGCTCTTATGTGGATAGGGTTAAGTCCAATTCCTTCATGAATTTGGAAAAATATACTATCATTATTCAGAAAAGTTGTGTTATTTATGGTAAGAAATTTTGTGTAGAGATGACCTTTGTGTGGTGGGAGAATATTTTCTTGCAAAAACGTCAAACAAAATTAGATACTAAGTTAATGAAGTGGTCTCTCCTACAACTTACTAGCAAGAAATAATGTAGTCAAAATTGAAATTTTGGAGTCAAAGAATTTCATGAATATTTAAATTCTTTAAACTATTTAGTCATATTTTTGTTTAAACTTGAATGTTCAAAGTGAATCATTGTTCATATTACTAGTTTATTCTTTGGCATTTTGGATCACCAGAGTGACTTAGAGGTGACATCAAAATTTATAATTTCATTTTGTGAATCTTTCCCATCTTTTAGGCTCTACATTTTGACATACTAACCATTGCCTCATTTTTCATACAATCATTTTTTATACAATTCCATGAGAGAGTTTTTTAATTGTGATATTGTGTCACCAAATCTATAACCCATTCATTCCATTATTTATATTAAGAGTATAAATTGAAAGTTAAAAGACACATAACCTATGATGTAATTTGAATTTTGAATCTGTCAATAATAATCACTTAAACAAACATAATATGTTATTGATTTGGATAAAAAATATTTTTCATGGATGCACAGGGAGGTATAAACCCAACAATGTATTACTATATGCCAATTCAATATGAGGATTCACTAAAATGAATGAAACGCACATTGTTCTAGGAAAAATTTATGATTTTCAAAAGTTGAACATGGGTCAATAGCATAGTGACACCCTATCTCAACTATTAACACACAAGGAAATCCTCTTACAAGTGAAAAGTCTTATTTCTAGTTAAAAAATTAAATCATTTGGTGATGTTTCTATCTATAACAATAGACAACTGGGAGGTTCATTAAATTTAGTTGTGTGTCAAATTGTTGCAGTTTACTATGCAATTGATCCTTCGATTCATTGAATTTTTTTCCAGTTTGTAGTACCGAACCCATAAAATTTTTACTAGTCCAGAAGATCCTCTTACCCTCACACATAAGGGGGATATGTAATCACTTCAGTATATGTAATCACTTCAGTTTTGTCCTTGATGAAATTCAAGCAATTACACTAGAGTACATCACCAAAACGGATATGCAACCCCTCAAATTAGTAAGAAAACCATTAGGGAAATCCAAAAACTACAATCAATCCTTCGAAGTTGATGATATATTTGGATCCTAGAAATTTCCTTCAATAAATGAGAGTTAGAGGATACTATTATTTATGGCCAATACAATTGTAGTACAAGGTGAGTAGAAACTCTAGTTGGAGATAAGTGTTTAATTCTACTCTAACAATATAATGTAAATAATTACAATGTTTTAATATAATGACCCACATATGAAGAGGGTAAATATTACAAGATTCGATATAATGATCCAACAATGAAATATAAATAATTAAAATGTTTCAATATAATGATCCAACCATCAATATGATGCATATTACAATGTTTCAATATAATAGTCCAAGGATTAAGTGGACATAAACATCTAAATTTTTGTACCTTATACAATTATACATTTAGAGAAAGAAACTTTATGATTAACCTATAATAAAACACAACTCATAAAAATTTGGTTTCCTAGTTCATTACCAAAAAAACATATTTATCTCAAATGTCGACTTTAATCACACCTAAGAGATCTAGTATGAGACAAAGTCAAACTTAATGATTTTTTTATTCAACTCTATCAATGTAATGTAAATATCTACAATGTTTTAATATAATGACCTATATATGAAGATGATGAATATCACAATATTTCAATATAATAATCTAACAATGTAATATATAATATAAATAATTACAATGTTTCAATATATTGATTGAAGGATGAAAATTATGCATATTACCACGTTTGAATACAACCAGCATAGATCCATCTTAAACCCATATCTATCAAGCACCCAGAGGGATCCAATTTCTTGAGGTCTATTTCTTTTTTAAAATTTAAACTCAAGAAATTTGATCTTTCTTGATTGATAGATCTGGGATTAAGTTTTAAGTTTGTATTTTATAAATGAACATCTTTTTTTAATTACTTTTCATAATATTTTATTTTATGAGCCAACATGAACTTTTTTAATTATTTTTCAATTATTTTGTTACAAACATTATATCACGTTACAACATCTCCCCATACTGGGTTGTAGAGCACCTCATTTCACTCGATACAACAATCAAAGGATGAAGAACATAAACAAAATCTACATTTTTGTGTCTATATAAATATATATTTAGAAAATAAAACTTTATTATAAAACATACTACCAAAAAACATATTCATAGTACACTAGTATCCTTTACAATGTCTAAATTGGTGAGTCTTGTACACACTAATAGTATGTTTGGATATATATATATATAGAATGAATAAATTAAATATGACTATATCAAAAATATTGTAATAGTTATTTATCGGATTTAATAAGATATTTGATTCCTTGGTAAAAAAAAATTAGAGAAATTAATCTAAAGTAATCGCATGGAAATTTAAAATAAAGAATTGAGATTTTTCTCTAAAAATACTTACTTGATAACCTTTTTAATCTATAATCAAAGGTATAGAAAAAGTTTCAAAGGAGATGTGCTTCTTATTTATTTATATTGTTTAAACAAAGGTAGCCTTACTATCTATGAATGATTTTATGGTTCTTTTATAGTTTAGATATGTTGGATTATTAATATGTAAAACACTTTATTTATAGAGTGTCTTTTATAATAGGAGAATATTTTATTTTTTTTAAATCTCAAATAAAACTAGATAATAAGATAATGGAGTGATCTCTCATCACTCTGACACAATAACTCATGTAATCAAATTCATACTTACTTTGGATCAAGAAAAATTACATGACCTAAAGTTCTTTTAACTACTTGGTCATGTTTTTGCTTAAAATTAGATAAAGTAAATTATTGTTCATATGGTTAGTTTATTATATTTGGATCATATCATTTTAAAATGAATCGGAGGTGACAACAAAATTATACTTTCACTTTCTGGCTCCTTTTCCACCTTTTAAGATCTGAACTATGTCAATATTTTGATATACTAATAGATACTTCAGTTATAACGTAATGTAATGGTAGAGTTGTTTTATTGTGAGATTGCATATACTAGATCACTAGAAAACAATTTTCCACTAAGGAAAAATATGGTGCATAACAACATCCATTATTCGGGCCTTAAGATAAGGGGTAACCAAATCTGCAACCCAACCTTTCCATAATTCCTAGTGCAGGTATAAATCATAAGTTACAAGACACATAACCTATGGATTTGTTTGAATTTTTAATCCATCGATATCAACAACTTAAACAATCATAAAATTTTATTAATTTGGTAAAGAAACACCATTATTATGATACATAGGAAGTTATAGACGGAACAATGTATTTTTTTTATGTTGAATTCTATTTAGGGAATCTCTATTGACAAACCACACATTTTTCTAGGACAAATCTATTCTTGTCAAAATTTGAACATGGGTTGACAGTACATTGAGACCCTATCTCAAATCAACACACAAGTTGACATACTTACAAGTGAAAAATGTTATTTATGTAAAATAAATAAATCCTTTCATGATGTTTTTTATTTACAAGAATGGGGTTGGAGGATACTATTGTTGCATAGCCAACATAGTTACCGATATCACTAGTTTAACTTGGTGATTTTTTTATTCTATTATAGTAATGTAATCTAAATAATTACAATGTTTCAAAATAATGATCCAAGGATGGAGAGGATGAATATTGCAATGCTTCAATATAACTATCTAATGATGTAATATAAATAACTACAATGTTCCAATATAAGGATTAATCCTAAATGGATCAATATATAATTTGTTATCTATTTGGATATTGTTGGGTCAACAAATTGGATGAACTAGAATGTAGGGATCATTTTATGGGTAGGTCACATTTTGTAAATTTGTGGTCTGGAAACTTTCAAGGCATGTTTGAAACTCCAAATGAAAATTTGGGGGGTAAAACAACCCATTGCTAATGCATTGGCCATGATCCAATTCTATAGTCAGAGGCATTTTCAACATCCCAAAGGACAACTAGGTGGTTCAAAACAGAAAGAGAGTTAAGATGCTACCAAGGAGGGGAAGAAGAAGTGGAAGAGAAAGGAGAAGAAGACTACAACCATGACACATCAGTGCAAGGATATGAGAAACCATTATAACCATTGTAACATCGATGGTCACACTAAAGAAAAGTGTTGAAATCTACATCAATATCTGAAACCTAAGAACCACAAGAAGGATGCCGAGAAAAAGAAACTTCTATACACAAAGTCAATAAAAGACATAGAAAGAAACTTATATGTATATGAGAATATTCATAAGGAGGTGAATCTGAGTATCCTTCACCCTAAGCAAGAGAAAGAGATGATCAAAATATTCCATGTCAAGATCCAAGTCAAGACGACCAATATTGATGCTATGTTCAATTTTGGTCCATAGAAAAACCTCATAGCAGAGGATATGGTACATAATATTGGATTAAAATTACATGATTATCCAAGTCCCTTCCCATTGGGGTGGGTAAATAAGGATGCAAAAATTAGATTCTTGAAAGAGTGAAAGATCTAGTTTTCCAAAAGTGCAAAGTATATTAATGAAGTGGAAGTAGACATAGTTCCCCTAAATGTTTATGGTGTAGTGTTTGGAAGCCCATATGTTTATATGAATGTGATATTCACGAAGAGATCCAACCAATTGATCAAGGACAAGGAATCCTTCATCATCAATTCACACAAAGGTAAATAGAATATCTCTCTAGTAATTTCCAACCAAGTGATCAAAGATGATAAGTTCAAGTAGGAAGTTTGTATTTCTTTTGTTAAGAAAAAATTAGTTAGAAGGTGAATTGATAAAAGTGAAGGAATCCTTGGAGATATGTACCAAAGAGTTGAAACACCAGTTGGAGAAACTTTTGTAGGAATACATAGAAGTGTTATAGGAGACTAAGGGGATACCACTTAGGAGGGAGGTGGAGAACAAGATACAACTATTTCCAAATTCTCCATTGTCTAACATCAAACTTTATAGATGCTCTATCATAGAAGCAGATGTAGTTAAGAAGCAGTTGCAACAAATATTGTAACAGGGTGTGATATTACCAAGCACCTCACCTTGTGGTTCAAATATCATCATAGTACCGAAGAAGAATTGGACTTGGAGGATGTGCATCAACTAGAGAATTGAAAAATATCACACTAAAAAATTGGTACCCTCTTCCCAAGATTGATGATCTATTGGACCAAATGAAACATGCCAAGTAATTCACAAATTTGGATATCAAATAAGGATACCACTAGGTGCGAGTGAAAAAAGAACAAACTTGGAATACTAGCTTCAAGAATAGGCAAGGCCTATATTATGGTTAGTAATTCCATTTGGTTTATGCAATGCACCAACTACATTTATGTGTTTGCTAAATGATGTATTATTCCCTTTCTTAGATTATTTTTTTATCGTATATCTATATGACACATTTTTTTATATTTCTACCTAGGAATAACATATCTCACATCTAAAGAAGGCATTAGAGACTCTAGAAAAGCACCAATTTTTGGCTAATTTGAATACATGTGAGTTCACCCAGCAATCATCCGTGTATTCGAGGTACCTGATCGATGGCTGGGAACTCAATATTGATCCCACAAAGATTGAGGCCATCACTAAGTGGCCAAACCTAACAAATGTCACTGAATTTAGGAGCTTTTGGAGGGGAATGAAACACCTTCAGAAGTTCATAGCTTCATTTCAAGGATGATTTTAAGAACCCCCCAAAATTTATATGTATAAAAAATGGGCAAATCTCCCCGATATATAGGAAAACTTGAAGGCGATTTTATCAATAATATAATATGTATATATAATTTTTTTGGCCAATCTTTCATTTCATTATATAATGCTATAAAATCTTGGCGAATCTTTCACTAAATTATAAGATATTGTAAAATCTTGGTGAATATTTCACTTAATTATAAAAATTTGTAAAAACTTGGCGAATCTTTCACTAATTTATAGAATATAGTAAAAATTTGGCGAATCTTTTGCGAATAAGACTAAATCTTTTGATTTTGTAGATTACTAAGGTCGTGCAACAGAAGAACATACACCGAAGCTCAACTTTGGACTCTCTCGAATCCTAGAATCTCGAATGAACAAGTGTATGAATGAGGAGAGGATGGATTTATTTATACATTTCACAAGTAGTATTTGATCACTCACAACTAGAAGGTGTCGACGAAACACGACTGCACTAACTAGATTCAAGGAAATTAAGGACTCTACTACTTGTTATCTCGTCCCTTAATGGTCAAATGGACATGTGGGGTCATGAATCTTTACATGCCAACAAATTGATATAATTAAGTGAATATCCTAGTAGTGGCCCACTTCCTTTATATAGAGAGATAGTTATTGGACCAATTCCAAGCTTCCAACCAATATTCTCATAAAAAATTATTCTCTTTGGTTTCGAATGGTAGGAGAGTTGCATATTTGTCAGTGAATACTTAAAATGGCTCAATCCACACAAATTTTCCTCAGCAAGTGACCATCACTATTTTAAAATGTCCCAACACTATAAAGGCATCCATAAATTGATAAATAACAACCCCATGCACTTCTAAATTCACCCAGTGATGAAAATAACACCCCATGCACTCCTAAATTCATCCAGTGATGAGAAAAACGCCCTAGACACTTTAATACTTGCCCCAGGCACTTCAAAAATATCCCAAGGATGATAAAAAATCCCCATGCACTTCAATATTTTCCCCAACCACTTCAAAATTCCCTCGAGGCACTTCAATACTTACCCCATGCACTTCAATACTTTCCTCAGCCACTTCAAAATTCTCCCAACGATCATAAAAAAACCCAGACACTTCAATTTTTTCCCCGGGCACTTCAAAATTCTCCCAGCAAAGATAAAAATGCCCCCATCCACTTCCATGATTTTCCAGGCACTTCATTACTTTCCCCAAACACTTCAAAATCCGTCCAATGATGGTAAAGATTCCCTATGCACTTCAATAGTTGCTTTAGGCAAGGGAGAAAAACACCTGACAATGATATAATCACCTAGGCAATCACAAAAATGCCTCAATCCACACAAATTTGCCCCAACAAGTGATAAATTTGCCTATCATTGTTTTAAAATGTCCCAACACTATAAAAGCATTCATACATTGATCAATAACAACCCCAAGCACTTCTAAATTCACGCATTGAAGAGAAAAACGACCCATGCACTTCTAAATTCACCCGGTGATGAGAAAAATGCCCCATGCACTTCTAAATTCACCCAGTGATGAGAAAAATGCCCCAGGCACTTCAATACTTTCCCCTAGCATGTCAATTTTTTGAAAGATGATAAAATTGCCCTAAGAACTTCAATATTTTTCCAGGCACTTCTAAATTCTCCCAAGGATGATAAAAACTCCCTGTGCACTTCAATACTTTCCCAAACAACTTCAAAATTAACCCGAGTCACTTCAATACTTACCACATGCACTTCTAAATTGACCCAATGATGATAGAAATTCCCCATGCACTTCTAAATTCACCTAGTGATGAGAAACACGCCCCATGCACTTCAAAATTCACCCATTGACAAGAAAAACGCCTCAAGCACTTCAATAGTTGCCCTGAGCACTTCAAAATTCTCCGAAAGCTGATAAAAATGCCCTAAGCACTTCAATATTTTCCAAGACACTTCTAAATTCTCCCAAGGATGATAAAACTCCCCATGCACTTCAATATTTTCCCCAAGCACTTCAAAATTGCCCCCAGACACTTCAATACTTGACCCATGCACTTCTAAATTGAACCAATGATGATAGAAACGCCCCATGCACTTCAATACTTTCCTCGGCCACTTCAAAATTCTCCTAACAATGATAAAAACCCCCAAACACTTCAATATTTTCCCTGGGCTTTTCAAAATTCTCGTAACGAATATTAAAACACCCCCGTCCACTATTATATTTGCGTAGGCACTTCATTACATGCCCTAGTCACTTCAAAATTCCTCAAATGATGATAAAGATGCCCTAGGCACTTCAATACTTGTCCTAGGCAAGGTAGAAAAACACCCGACAATGATATAATCACCCAGGCAATCACAAAAATGCCCCAATACACACCAATTTTCCTCGGCATATGATAACTTTGGCCATCACTGTTTTAAAACGTCCCAACACTATAAAAGCATCCTTACATTGATAAACAACAACCCCATGCACTTCTAAATTCTCCCAGTGATGAGAAAAATGCCCCATGCACTTCAAAATTCACCCATTGACAAGAAAAATGCCCCATGCACTTCAAAATTCACCCATTGACAAGAAAAACGCCCCAGGCACTTCAATACTGGCCCCGGGCACTTCAAAATTCTTTGAAAGATGATAAAAATTCCCTAAGCACTTCAATATTTTCCCCAAGCACTTCAAAATTTCCCCCAGGCACTTCAATACTTGCCCCATGCACTTCTAAATTGACCCAATGAGTATAGAAACATCCCATGCACTTCAATACTTGCCTCGACCACTTGAAAATTCTCCCAACGATGATAAAAACTTCCATACGCTTCAATATTTCCCCAGGCACTTGAAAATTCTCGCAACGAAGATAAAAACGTCCCTATCCACTTCCATGTTTTCCAAGCACTTCATTACATACCCTAGACACTTCAAAATTCATCCAATGATGATAAAGATGCCCTAGGCACTTCAATACTTTCCCTAAGCAAGGGAGAAAAACACCCGACAATGATATAATCACCCAGGCAATCACAAAAATGCCCCAATACACAAATTTTCCTCGACGTGTGATAACTTTTGCCATCACTGTTTTAAAACATCCCAACACTATAAAAGCATCCTTACATTGATAAACAACAACCCCACGCACTTCTAAATTCACCTAGTGATGAGAAAAATGCCCCATGCACTTCAAAATTCAGCCATTGACAAGAAAAATTCCCCAGGCACTTCAATACTTGCCTCGGGCACTTCAAAATTCTACGAAAGATGATAAAAATGCCCTAAGCACTTCAATATTTTCCGAGGCACTTCTAAATTCTCCCAAGGATGATAAAACTCTCCATGCACTTCAATATTTTCCCCAAGCACTTCAAAATTTCCCCCAGGCACTTCAATACTTGCCCCTTGCACTTCTAAATTGACCCAATGATGATAAAAACGCCCCATGCACTTCAATACTTCCTTGACCACTTCAAAATTCTCCCAGCGATGATAAAAACGCCCATACACTTCAATGTTTTCCCCGAGCACTTGAAAATTCTCGCAACGAAGATAAAAACGCCCTCGTCCACTTCCATGTTTTCCCAAGCACTTCATTACTTTCCCTAGACACTTCAAAATTCGTCCAATGATGATAAAGATGCCTTAGTCACTTCAATACTTTCCCTAGGCAAGGGGGGATCACACTTTTGCTATTATCTAGCATTCATCAAACACTAGAATTTATGGAAGTGAAAGATATCATGCTAACTCTCCATCAAATCCTTTCTCTCATGGTGATCTATAACCTAGAGAACTCTTCAAGCTACCATTTGAGAGTTTATACTCTGTCATTGTGAGAATCTTGTTGAGCTTTTAGGTTGAATATTGATATTTTATTACTGCAAAGAAAGTCCATAGATGGATGGTATGAGAACTTGCAATTACAAATCTTTGTCTCGAGCTCTAGAAGATCCTATAAGACTCACAATTACAAATCTTTGTCTAGAATATCAAGGAAGTTACAGAGTCACATAATATATCAAACAATTTGTTTCAGCTTCGTCATCTTCTTTCATATTTGGAAAGTTGTGAGATCCTTTAATTGTGTTCTTGCAACATCATGTTGTGTGTCTCCTTGTTGTTGTGGATCCTCTTTCCATGTTTATGTCTTGTGCATAGTTGCATAGTTTTTGGTTTCTGTAATAGTGTATTTTTATTCTCTATGGCTACAATGTTGTGTTGTAAACATATAATCACTGCAATGTTGAGTTGCAAATTCCACAACTTTGAATTGTAGGTCATCAATTCCCACAATTTTATGTTGCTTGGGTTCTAGTTCCTGCAATTTTGGGTTTTCCACCTGTAAATTTGTGCACTTCCTAGGTTATAATTATTTTCTACCACAACCTACAATTGCATGACCATCACTTGTGCTATATGATGGGCTCGATATCATATAAACTTTATAAGATTACTTTTCAAGTTTATAGATTTAATTAACATGGCCTAGAAATATGATTTATCTGCACATATCAAACCATCAACTTATTATTTAAGAGGTTCTTACTTGTTTTAAGGGTTCCATGAGAAATAGTTACATTTCAAAATGAGTGAGTGTTTACCTTGCAATGAACAATATTTGTTACTGTGGGTATGATGATAGAGTGCATGATATTGAGGGAATAGGAATGCAATAATGGCTTCCAAGCATCACTAACTATTTCTATGGTTATTCCAAGTGAGAATAAGAAATAGAAATAGATCCTTATTTTTTTTATTCTTAGTGTTGACCATAAACTATGTAGAAAGACAACTACATGCAAAACAAATGCAGAGATACCAATTTGATTTGAAATAGGGCACCTAACATAATAAGTTTGTCCACAGGTTATGATATCTTAATTTTACATGCACAGTCTCCAGTCACAATAATATAGAAAGATTATGAAGCAAATTGTTTAAGATGGTCCAGGATGGTGGTGTATTAAAGCATTTTCTTGTAGCATGCATCAGCATTTAGCTAAGGTTTTGATCCAGTAGTGACTATTTGGGGGATTTTTGCAACAATTTCAGGTGCTCCTCTATCATAGTTTGGGAGTAGCAATTCATCGGTCATTCCGAGCTTGGTGTTCCTAATTGATACTCACCCCAAACAATCAATCTTGGAAAAAATATTTAAATAAAGATTGTTTCACTCCTGTAGAGTGTGTCATCATGCCAACAGACAATCCATAGTACAACATTTAGGATTTTATAGAAGGCTATTGGTTTGGCAGGCAAGAAAACACAGGAAGTTGTTACTAGAACCCATTCTATTATTGGAGCATTGGACATAGCAGAAGCCAAAAGTTGAGTGCCTTCACAAACATGAGGAGAAAATGAATAATGACAACATGAGGAGTGTTACATCCCTATTTGCATAGGGTATCCACCTAGATCTTCCAGAAAACGTTCTAAGTTGACCTGGGCATAAGAGGAAACATGACGGCTAAATCAGGCATGTTAATGCAAATTTCAAACCTATCCATGCCTATTCTTGTCAATATCCATGGATAATATGCTAGCATTAGACATCATCCCTTCAATATTTTATATGGGTTATGAATTACACCCATATACAGTGTCCATAATCATTTCTAGGAAATTCCTAGGTGGATCTGTCATCTGGGCATATCTTTGATCAGTTTAGGCAACTTCCAACAAATTTCAGTATTTCTAGGCACTTTGCAGCAGAAGAATGCCACCTATAGGAATGCTGGGCACTCTTTCATCTTCACGAAGCAGCTGTGAGGAAATTTTGACAACAATTCATTTGTAACAGCAATCTGGGTAGCCTTATGGAGTTATAAGAGTCACCTACAACATTTGAGAATCCTGTAAGAGCTTATTTGTGTTATGTAGTAGCAACCTTTGATGAAAGGGCATGTCCATAGTGGTAGCATCTCAAGTTTTATATGTATACTTTTATAAAAGATATATGTATCCTCTTGTCAACCCTAAATCAAATTCCAACAAATAAAGGCAGCACAATGTTGAAGTGGAACAATCCTGGAATTGGCAGACAATGGTTGTTTTGAAGGTCAGGGTTTGAAGAAAGAAAATCAAAGAAGATGTCCTTGGATTTTTAGGACAGAATAGTATAGATGGCTTTCTATATCTTGAATTTTTTTCCTCTATGGCAAAGTATACAACCCTCAGTTCTCATATCTTGGATGTAAATATTGTGAAGATTGGTTTCATGGAGATGATTTTGGGTTTACAATCATTTTTTTATTGACTTCAAGTAGTACACCTATCTGTCCTTCTGCCAAGAAGGGTGATTTGTGTGAGACGGAGATGAACATTCATACCCAACCATGGTTTGCAAAGCATTCTTGTCCAACATTTAGTTGTAAGAAGAGTTTTTGTTGCTCATTTTTGTTCATCTGCTATGGGAGAGGTAGCAGCCCTGTTTCAACATAGGAGGAGTTGCAGCCCTGTATGAGGGGATCTGTTGTAGCCCACACTCAAAGAAATATCGGATACCTCAGTTTTACCTATGTTTTGGGTTGTCTCAAAGAAAAGAGAGCAGAGACACATCTTCCATTTGTGCCTTAGACATCAAGAGAATCAAGGGAGCATACCTATCTTGGTTCTGCAATTAGTCAAAGCCTATCCTTTGAAGGGGTTTCAGTACTGATTATGGTTTGGGATGATATATGCACAGCTTGAATTTCTTGTACTGTGGAAAAGGTAAGTGCAAGTATTCATAACAATTATCAACCGAGGTTCTAGTGACCAAACTAAAAGCATCTTTCATACTTTATTGAAAAATATTTCTCTTGGATTCAGCAAGACAAATTTGCATTAAATTTATCCTTTGCTATGCATGACCATAGCTTGGATTTCATATTTTTGCATATTCAAACTTCCTTTGGTCCCACGAATTTTGTTTGTCCTCAAAATATATGACCCAACTACCATCCATGTGCTTAAATTAAGGAAGCCTAGTTTGGCACTGCACATATGTTTCTTAGCATCCTAATTGATCTTATTTTTGCAGACTATGTAGGCACAATGTGATTTGATTGACAACTATAATAATTTTCCATTTCTCTTGGTTTGATTGCTAAACCAAGTCAAAGGGAGCTTCCTGGGTTAGAGAAAATGAGATGTTGTCCTCACAAGGGTTCAATTTCCCAAAGTGATATGTTTAGACCTCATGGGTTAGTGCACCCCCACAAGGGGTCCCTTTGATTAGTGGAAGCCACCATGGTCATTAAGCTGGAGGTCACATTCCATTGTCCCACCTATTGATAGGTGGTGGATAGCCATCAAATTATAAAGGAAACTATGAATGCCTTCCTTGATGGCTAAACAAATCATGTAAGTAGGGATACATTTCACTAACAATATGATAATGGTAACATGGAAAAAACATATGTGATGTTGTTTAGAAGTATATGTTTCTCTGCTTATATAGAGGAACACAAATATCATACATGACGTCAAGCAAAGAAAGATAAAGGTTGTTCAACAACTTCAGTAAGGAGCTAGCCCGATTCAGGAGAGCAGAAGTTGAAACCTCAAGACACATATATTCATTAAAAAATAAAAAGGCTACGATGTTTCAGTGAACACAAGCCATTTACCCTGCTGTACAAATCTCTTTTAAATTTAATAATTATGTTTGAATGACTATGACCTTGCACCAGATTGATGAGTTGCTAGGGCTCATAGAATATGCAGCTCTATCGAGATTGGAAATAGGCCAAAGAATATTATAACATCAACCATGTATTTATCAAAGAACGAGAAACAACATATGGAAAATGCAATAATTCCACCTAGAGCACAAAGTGTATCAATCAAGCTTTAAACCTTCATCTTCTCATCCTTTAACTCATTTTGTGCTTTCAGATATTGATGATAAGATTCTAAGACATTGTTGTAGTTCATAGTTCTATGGAAACTTAGAGCTCTTTTATGGATGATCAGATTGTTCCATCCATTTACATGGGCACCCCCCATGTCTTCCAAATGCATGCCAAGCTCAGTCAGCTTTAGAGTCATACAGGAACCATCTCTAACACCATCATCTGAATTTTTACACTTCATCACAATGATACACTGAACAATCCAAAAAGGAAGAATTTTATGGGCTAGAAGTATGGTACCAAAGCGTATAAGAATATCCTTATTAGTAGGCCAATTATTTTTTCTTCCTAGGGGACTCCAACTAGCAAGGTTGACTTCTTTCTTTTCTCTTCTATTCATAAGGATCCAACTAAGCCTTATGTTGTTCCAAAGCTCTCTCCAAAGTATCCCATCTTTCCTTTCCCTCTCAAGAGATGTAATTAGTGGCAGCCCATCTGTTGAGGAAATATTAGCTTGGCCCTCATTATTCTCACCTCTATTTAAAATACTTATCACATCAATATTGAAAGTATAGTTAGAGAACCAACCATGAAAATCATCTGCACATGGGATTCCCCAAAGTATTTTGGAATACATTACTTTATCTCTATAATGCAGATCAACAAGTGAAACAAAATCAGAGGGAGAAACATTGTGGAGCTCTTTATCACAGTAATATGATCGCAATTATTCTGACTTGCTGCAATCCATATCATAGTGAATAGTAGAAACTCTCCCTCTGTTCACAACCATAGGAAAGCAATATGTATAGAACTTCCAAAAGCCACCCAATGCAGAAGTCAAACTTCTTACTTCTACATTTCTTGTAGAAGGCCACAGTGAGGAGCATAATTCCTCCCAAATATGTTCTTCTCTTGTAGTAGAACGTATGAGAGAGGATGCACATCCTACATTTGCAAGTGTAGCGCTATCCACCCACTTTAAGAACTCACAAATTAGGTCACCATTTAAAGACATGATCCCTCCATTTCCTGAGAATTCAATCAAAAGACTAGCTTTCATAAAGCATCCAAGCCTAGCAGTAATTGCATGTGCATCCTTCTATACAGGTCCAAATGGAGTGAATAATTCATCATACATACACATACTCAAACTGGCATTGTTATCAAGCAAAATATGAATCAGGAATCAGTTTACACCTAAAGAATAATCGTTGCCAATGTTTAACAGAGCAACATAAAATTCCAAAGTAAGTGTCTCTCGTAGACAAATTAGAGTATTCTTGGATTGAGGTTTCTAAAAGTATGAAACTCTTTCAATTGTTCGCTTAATGTTTCACTTTTGATGCAGGAATTTTTTTGCCATACTTGGAGGCATGCTATTTATCTCAAGGTTTTATTACACCAGGCTTGCATACTATGCATACAAAGGTTACAAAGGGTTCTCCTTTTCAAACATTCCACCAGTTTGGGGAATTTCACAGCTATTACACCACTGTTGACAGTAGCCATGGTTAGCAGAACTTCTAAGCATTTTACCTTCTGTTATGTCTAAGCAGTTCTACATAAGAGCTATTAATTTGTTTTTAATTTTTTTAATTTCAAAATTTCATCAGATAATTATAGATCTTGTCAAATAGTGAAACTGGTTAATCTTCCTCATTTGGATTCAACTATTCACTTAATGTTTCACTTTTGATGCAGGATTTTTTTTTACAATACTTGGAGGCATGCTATTTATCCCAGGGTTTAATTACACCAGGCTTGCATACTATGCTTACAAAGGTTACAAAGGGTTCTCCTTTTCAAACATTCCACCATTTTGAAGAATTTCATAGCTAAAGAAAAAAAATTGTTTTGCATTTTACTTCATTGAAATGAAACAGTTTGGGACATTTCGGCCCCGCAACGGTTGATATCTTCTAGAAGTAGTGCAGTACGTAGTCTAGATCCTCCTCTAGACTTTCATTTGGACAATCTTCTATTCAAAGTTTTCTCTACTTGGCCTTGGATCTTGATACACTAGCAGTATTTGGACTCCAGATTTTGGATCCATGCCCATTGTTCATTCTTGTTCCATATATGCTCTTTGGCTTAGATACACACTTTGTATTTAGTTTGTTTTATTTGGAAGTCCTATTGACTTACTTCAGTGATCATTTTTTGGACATCAATACAATTTTCATGATCATTATTATCATTTTTATTATCCTGAAACTTGGCATTCACTTGCGGAAGTGGACTAGAAAACCTATACATATCATCAAAATCAAGGATAATCTCAACATTTACCCATTTTGATCATCAAAATTTCCTCAACAGAAAATAAAACTAAAAATCATCCATATTCTAAAGTAAAAAAAAATTCTCCAAATATAACAGTCCCATCCTAGGAATGGTCACAAGACCAATAAAAACTAGAAAGAAACTTGAATTGGGGGGAGGCTTGAGGTCACATTCCCCACAATCTTGGTCATCTTCAATTATCCAGTTTGTTAGTCCACTGTTTCTTTAGTGATTGATTTTTCCCAATGGTTTTAATCTAATCCTAAACCATAAATGAATCTAATATTATGCTCATTAGATAAATACAAAACCCCACATGATCTATAGGGTCCTGTATTATCCCTAGAAGCACCATCCAAAAATCCTGATGGGAAGGATTTATCAATGTTCAATTCTTTAATGATCCTTATCTATTCCTGTATCTTTGTTTTTGGAAGCTCCTCATATCGAAGTTTCACCCTATGAAATGCTTGAATATGGGATTGATCATCATCTCTTTCTAAGATAGCCATATACACCAACTCACAACAGCTATCAAAGCAATATGATCAACCACCTCCTTGTTTTTTTTTCCAATTATCCATTTTAGATTCCACTATGTCTCCTTCCCACTTATAGCTATCAAAGCAATATGATCAACCACCATTGCCATCATATGATAAAAAGAGAAAAATACTAACCTGTTTTTGACAAAGTTGGTACAATTTTGAACTGGCAAGGCAAATACCATAGAAGGCTCCTCCAGGTGCAGGTTCCATGCTATTAGTCGAAACAAAACAATACTGCTTCTGCACCAAACTCCTCAAAAGTTGTTTTGTTATATCATTGACACTTCAATGAGCACTCCCCTCTGACATACCTAGTTGTTTTATCCCTGAACATTCCTGGAGCCAAAATATTTATTATTTCGAACATGCAAACAAGCTGTCCTGGATATCCAACAGTGCAATTTAGCATTGCAACTACTTGCTTAAACTCATATGCTTGACTGTAATGCTCCGTTACTCTGGTAGAAGGCACTTTCTTAAACTCAGATGCTTGACTATGATGCTTCGTTACTCTGGTAGAAGGCGATGACTCATTATCAAGTAATTTACCAGTTTAAGAGATTCTACAAGTCTACTTCCCCTAGCTATGTTGTGTTTCAATATATTGTAAGAGACCATGCCAGGACCACAATCATTGATTGCCATGTTAAGTAAAAGCTCGGACACTTCCTATTCTTTACCTTCCTTGCATAGACCACATAACAATATATTGTACAAAATAATATTTACAAAATAATATTTGGTGGACATCCATTCTCTAGCATTTTATCATATAGATCAAGAGCTTTGCTTATAGTGCCTACCTTGCAATGCCCATACATTATGGAACCATAAGTAAAAACATCAGGAAACCAACCTTTGCCATGCAAATCACTAAGCATCATTTCTGATGTTGATATTTCTCCTGCCCTATGAAAAGCATGGATTAATATATTGTATGAAATTTGATATGGAGTACATCCTTTCTTGCACATCACACTGAAAATCTCATATGCTTCCTTTAAGTTTCCTTTTATGCATAGGCAATCCAACAATATATTGTAGGTAACAACACTAGGAAGGAACCCTTGTTTCGGCATACAATTCAGCAATTCAAAGGCCTTCCAGAGCTTTCCGACCCTACAATGATAGTATATCAAAGAAGTATAAGTCACTACATTGGGAGTACAACCTTCAACATGCATTTTACCTAGAAGTTGTTTTATGGTTCTCAATTTATTACCATCCTTGCATAGTGCAGCAATCATTATGTTATAAGAAGCTATATAAGGAGTGCAACTTCTTTTTGACAGCTCATCAAAAAGTTGAAATGCTTGCTGTAACTTCCCTTTCTTGCACAAACCATTTAACAATGTATTGTATGTAACCAAATTAGGGCAGTAACCCTTGCATTCAATATTTTTCAGAAGTGCACAAGCTTCTTCTGACCTATTTTTTTTGGCATAAACCACTAGAAAAAATATTAAATGTAACAATATCAAGAACACAACCCTTTCCAAGCAAATCTTGCAGCAACTTGTGGGCCTCTGCAACTCATCCTTCCTTACAGAGACCTCCTATTAGTGCAGTGTAAGTATATAGATCAGGAGAAAGGCCCTTTTTGGAAATAACATCCATTAATTAGCAGGCTTCTGAAAACATCCTAGCATTACAAAGAGTGTGAAGAATAATTTTGTAAGAGACCAAATCCAGAGAAAAATTATGCTTAACCATCATAGCTAGAACGCTACTAGCTGCCTCAATGTTTCCTTTCTTGCAGAGACCATTAATTAATGTAGTAAATGTTACAACATTAGGATTACAGCCCTCAGATGCCATATCATTTAAAACATTGTAAACTTCCTCCCACCTACCTTCTTCACTAAAACCATGCACCAGAGCAGTTTAAGTGTACACATTTGGAGAACAACCATTTTCCTTCATAGAGCAAAAAATCTCGATCGCAGTAGAAGTTTTTCTTGCCCTGCATAAACCTAGTATCAACAGATTGTAACTAAGGACATTTGGAGAAAATCCCTTACCAAGCAATATCCTCAAGAGGTGGTAAGCCACTTCAACTTTGCCCATTCTGCAGAGACTCAATATAATATTATTAACAGTTGGTACTCTAGGGACACAATTTATCTCCAACATGTCTTCAAAAATGTCTAATGCAGCCTCCATATTCCCTGCCTTTAACAAAGCATTCAAAAGTGCCTTTCGCATATACCTACAAGGATGAATCCCTTTCTAAGTCATTTATTCCATAAACTTCAAGGCACTGTCCAACTTTCCCAATGTGATGCAACCAATTAAAAGTAATTTGTAAGTCATAGCATCTGGGGATGCCCCGAAATGATGCATATCTTGAAGAATAGACTTGGCGGTTTCAAAATTTGCATTACTATATCTCAGATAAGAACTTAAAATTTTATTATATGTGTGTGCAGAATGTTGACATCCAGAACATAGCATAAGTTTCAGATGCTCTGGACCTTCTTCCACTGTTCTAACCAATGCACACCCTGCGACTACTGTCCGAGAAGTTGTATCAGTAGGGTTGGTTCTAATTTGTTCCCCTTCCATTGTCCCCTGATTCTGAGGCCATTCCTCACCCATTGAAGTTGCCTCCAAATGAGATAGCTTGTTACCACAAATTATTGTTTTCTGAATGGCATTCACCACCACTGGAGATATTGCAGCAGTGGTTGAATTCGCCACTTCTTTTGATATAGCTCCTAACATTGTGTGCTTGGGATTTCCAAACCTAACAGTATTTTTGGAGTTGTTTTTATTTCGTTTGCAGGCCATAGCTTTTCTACTGACTGTTTGAAAATGGCTCCTCCCACTGCTATTCATTCTTGGCCTTGGCCTCCACCTATATCTAATGGGTCAACTGCCTACACATATAATATGTGCGTCATACACAACTACCCCAGAATTCCTATTGCAAGTATTTACTTCCTAAAACATGCATATTGCCAGTATTTACATCTAAATATAAAAATATAAAAAATAAAGGACCTATTAACAGCCATCCACTTAGGCCAATTCAGTCCATCTGACATGTATTAAGCCCTTTTGATGACTGAGGGAAACCAAATCCGAGAAGTGTTAGACCCTTTGATGAGGAAGGGCAACCAACTTCTAGAGTTCAAACACCTTCTCTCTCACACAAGGGACTCTAGAGTCTACACCCACCAAGGTTTACAATCAACATCACCATTCAACATCACCATTACTCTTACATATTATATACCCAGATAACCAATCATGCTTGCAGACTATATGTACTTCATGTTTCCATTCTTTCAATAATCCATGATTAACAATGGTTCAGTTACTAACCTGGATGCCTTGACTCACAGCACTGGTTGCAATCCAGCTTCTACCACCAATAAAAATTTCCCCTTCATGGTTAAATATGTATAGCCATTGCCTTAATGACAAGATTTTAGCTGCACAGAGCTGGCCCGCAAATGATTACAACTCCAGCAGAATGAAAATGTGCAGCATTCAACCAAATCCAAATAGTCAAAAGCCCACGATGTCAACACCAGATTGTGACCTCCCAATTTAAACAGTCTTACCAGGATCATCAGACGCAATCAAATTGGCAGTTTCAGAAGGATTAAGGGGAAAACTACTGTGAAAAATATTCGAAAATTGCCTTTTGTTCGAGTAAAAACATTGCTGGGGTTGGGGTTTTAGAAAAGCCAGATACGTGCACCCTTTCTAAAGTGTTTTGGGATGATAATGTGATGCTAAAGTTTTTATGACAGCCAAAAGTCATTCCACCAGGTGATGAAATCGATTACACTTATAAGTTGTATGATGAGAAATATCCTAACAAAACAACATACAAATTTTGGCCATGGTTAGGAAGCCTTAACAAGCAATTAGTCCCAACTTATAAGACATAAACCATAATAACTATTTGACGATTGATCAGAATATATCACCAGAGTGTAACCAAGGTAACCTGAGTTCAATATGGGAAAATAAGATAGCTTCTACCTGGTCTCTTTTAGAAGACACGAACTAAGTATCTAATCTACATATTTAGCTGGAAATTTTCTCAATTAAATTTCATCATGTCAATGATGGCTGTACCGATATCTGTCAAAATAGCTGAACTAGTAAAGCATTAGCTGAAGCTTGCAACATCCTGGTGGATTTTTCATCAATCGTTTTCAACCAAGCAACATATGTAAAATTGATGCTCCAGGTTTAAGCTTTTCCAGTAGATTATTTGTGCAATTAGAAGGAATTTTGTACCCTAAAAACTCGAGAGAAGAGAAACATACCCAACACCAAATCTGGCAATTTCACCTGCATCAATAGTTATAAAGAGGTTAATGATATGTTTGTTTTCACAATTATAGTGTTTAATTCAATTTGCCACAAGTTCATAAAACATGTCTAATTTAAGCAGCGAAAGACTAAAAATTAGTCATTAGAATCAGATTATAGTATGGAAATAACTTGCAGGGACTTAATTAAACTCACCATAGAATTGAATGAAAGATGATGGAACAAAAAAATGGGACCACCATGAAAGTAATCCATATAAAGCTCTCCAGAGGCCACCATCCTGAATGCCATGAGTCGCGATATTCATGCACCTTTGTAGATCCAACTGTTGTAAAAAACATGGTGGAATAAAACAACTAAGGTAATGTTAAGGTGAACAATTTAGAGGCCTATAATTGTGTTGACTATATAATTTTGATCAATATGTTCAAGCGAAAGAACTCTTTGTAGAGACATCACAGGCATAAACTACAGTAATGGATGAATCTATGAATCATTTATAAAACTAAGAAACAACATTACAACATGAAAAAGGAGAGGAAATGCACTCAAAAGGTAACAAACAATTCAGAAAATATATGAACTCCAGAATCAGATCGCATGCTCATAAAACCATTCCTTTGTTATAAAATGATGATATTCCTAACATCAGTTCTTGGAGGATATAATGGCTAGGATCAGAGACTGAAGGAATAACTCATTTTTTTACATAACAGCTCCCCTTGACCATTAATAAAACGATCTCTAATACAATAAAATTACAGGAAAAACTTCAGAAGCAGGCTCTAAAATTGCCCATCTATAGTCATAAACTAGATATTTTAAATAACTATAAACCACAATTACCAAACGAGACCAAGCCAACCATTGAAGACAGCTTTTACAAAGCAGAAGCTTGTTTGGCAGCTGTCAATTTAACACTAAAGGCAACCTATATCCAATCAGATAGTTCATAGGTTACAAAAAAAAACACTTTGCTATCCAGCCAAAAATTATTCAAAGAGCTAAAAAAAACTAGGTCATCTTTTTCCTGAAACTCAATCATATGATACTTTAACATGCTATTCTTTATTAACACTAAAGGCAACCTATATCTGATCAGATAGTTCATAGGTTACGGAAAACAACACTCTACTTTGCTATCCAGCCAAAAATTATTGAAAGAGCTTAAAATTTAAAGGTCATCATCCTCTTGAAACTCAATCATATGATAATTTAGCATTCCATTCTTTATTAGCTCGTGCAATTGAAAAATAACCACATCATGATGAATCAAATATTACCCAATTACAAAAATAACCAGATCCTACTTGCAAATGTTGGGAAATCCATTCACAATATAATAACCAAAACAAATTCTTTAAAGAACAAATAATTGTTCTTACAAATATATCAGCAAACCCAAGCAGTTCTGAACCATTTGCATTATATAGAGGCAAATATACTAGCACTGTATCAACATAGTGCTAGTATATTTTCCTATTTGCCTCTATATTTGATCCTATAGTACAACTCAATATAGTGCTAGTTTTTTTTAACCATTTTCCTCTATATAATGCATCTGGTGTTTGTCTACAATCATTCTCAGTTGAAGCGGTGAAGAGTTTTTGGACTTCGGTGCTAGCCTCAAGATATTGAAATTTCTCCTATAGGTATTATACCTACAAAATTTTAATCATGTTTATAAAAATTATTCAAAAAGGAACCAACTAGTTTAGTTGAGCATTGTGAACAAATCCACTTTTGTATTTTTTCTTTCTTGTCACCCTGATAAAGGGCTAGCATGTACAGAATCACAGATTACCCATGGTGGGAACCAAGAGATAAGGATAGCTCATTCAATGGAGGTACACTTTATGTCAAATGCAAAGTTGGAGTATGTTCATACAATGTTGATCCAACAGGTTTCCATTCTTTGTTGCCGCATGTGATGCACAAGGTTAGCTCAATCTTTCTGTCTATTTACTATGTTGTTGATGTAGGGGACATAAATATGTTAAAGATTAGCATCTGTGAAATGGGAATTTTTACTTTTCTTATTTACTTCGATTCCCATCTTTTTATTTCTCCTTGGGAATTCTTTGTGTTCTGATGAGAGATTGGACTAAAGTACACTGGTGACAATTATACCAAGGAAAAAGACTAAAGAAGAGGATACAACTTCAATTGAGAAAGTGCAGTATTTTTATTTTTTTCCACATATCTTAATTCCTGAATGGTATTTTATCAAGCATGTTTCTGATGGAAGTAAAAAGTTAAGTTATGGTACTAGATTAGGCAAAAGCTATGGGTCTGCACTCTCCAAGGTCGATCAGCTAGTTAGTACATTTTCAATTGATCCTAGCCTATTGGCATTTGCACAACTTTGTTGTGATAGTGCCTCCAAATATGGGTAAGTATTATACTCATTAAATTTTTCTAAGCCTCATAATTACATAGCTCCTGATAGTTTATAAAGCCCCATAGCTCGGATCCAAAATGGATCTGTATTTCATGTTTTCAAGTTGTCTTGAAAAATAGGATGCCAATAGCTATGTAACTACCATCGTCCATTCCATTATGAGTAATGATATCAATGGCTCTCATCTAAAAGAGATTTTGCAACTCATTAAATAGTTTCTAAATCAAAAAATTTAAACATAATTAACTGTTGGGCGTTTTTTCCACCAACTAGGAAAATTTAAATATGCCTGGGAGGTTTTTGGTCCCAACTCGGTGAATTTAAATATTCCTATGCCTTTTTTTGTCATAGCTAGGTGAATTTAAATATTCCTAGGCCGTTTTTTGTCACAGCTGGGTGAATTTAATAGTGCATGGGGCATTTTGATCTCTGTTGAGCATTTTGCATTTTTATCTATTGTACAACCCATTTCTCTCAACCTAGGCACACCCTCCTGTTGGTATTATTTTCTTGGGTGAGTTCTATGTTGAGTCATTTAATAAATCAAAATTTCCTCTTACCTTGGCATTTTAAATCTTCTGAAGTCTGCTTATTTCTCAGGCAATTTGGGCATTGTCCAATACCACATTGTGGATTCCTCTTTGACTTCTCCCAAGTATAATGATAAACAACCAAAACTGACATATCACTATCTTGCTATTTCATTGAAAGAAGGCTAAAAGGAACAGAAGAGAGATAGGACCTAAAATCTAAAATAATTCCAACACTGCAGCATGTATTCAATGTTGTGAATTTCGGAAATAACTTTAAACATTTTTAGGAACCAGCATCTATAAGAACTTCCAACTAAATTTCGAGAAAAATGAAGCTATTACTCAAGGGTTGCACGAGCTGGTCCAGCACCATAGCTACCGCCTCCATGACTAAACCCTGGCCTTCCACCGGAGCCCTGAAAAGTTTAGATACACAAACTAATAACAAAAAGCAAGATACACCTAATAGAATCCTGAGAGAGATCTAAACAAAACTAAAAACAATAATTTTACCCTAAATGAAGGTTGAAATTATACAGGTGCCCCAGCCTTATCACCAAATTCTCTAGGAGTTCCATGAGGAGGTCCTCCATGATATCCTTCCGAGTCTCCAAAACGTGGTCTGTCTCGTCCTTCAAAGTGAGGCCCTCTGGCATGTACATGACAGTTAGAAAATATTATTACAATAAATTGCCTATTAAGGACTTGCTGTGCACTAGTTATCGGGGGCGAAATAGCCATATGAACCCAGCAATGGGTGTATATCAGGGCGAATGCCTTAATTTTGACAGATCGAACCAGAAATGAGGGCAAGTGCCATATTTTTGATAGATCGAACCAGAAGTGAAGGGAGAATGCTAGATTTTTAGCAAATTTCGGGGGGCGATTTCCATATTTTGTGAGATTTTTAGCAAATTTCGGGGGCGATTTCCAAATTTTGGGAGATAGGGTTGTTAGAGGGGAAGGCTATTTTCTTTGAAAATATTATTTTGTTAATAAATAATGGACGATTTTTTTGTAACCCCCTCAAAAATATACACCAAAGTCATGTTAATCCCCCTTGCTTTGAATGTTAATCCACACTTCCATTGGTAAGTCACCTTTTGAAACTTTTTTTGCATATCTGCCACCTTCACCTCTAGATGTCATAAATGGAAATCAAGGGGGAGTAAGGAAATACATCTTAGTTGAAGCATTAAGATCTGAAAAAATTGTTGATAATATTAGGAAGATCCATTTTCAATTATAGAAGGCATTGAAGAAGTCATAGGAAAAATGCAAGGCTAGTCATGACTAATGCAGAGTTGAAAATTAGATCAAAGTGGGAGATAGAGTATGGTTACACTTGAATAAGGAAAGAATATAAGGTCCTGGTAAGAAGATCAAGGCTATGAGGTGTTACTCAGTATACCCTCATATAGGTGCATTTACTATGTAGTGAATGTTGAAAACTAGAAACTCTATGAACTTTCCATGTTGTATCAGGAACCTCAGTAGGTCTTACCTTCTATAGAGCACTTAGCACTAAATGCTCAAGCAGAGTTAAATTAAGGAAAAGTGTTGCAGACGAAGACTTGGACTACCAAGAGGGGACAACATGAACTATGGAAGGTGGGGTTGAAAGGACAACTTCCAGGTAAGGCTAAATGGTACTCAAAAGAGAAGGTAGAAGAAAATTTTCCTCACCTGATTTAGTAAAATATTTTGGTGATAAAAGCCTCTCAAAATGGGGAGGTGGGATACACAATTGATCAATACTTTTTCACATGTTTGGATATTTTGTGGGTGGAAGATTGGATGAATTGCCTTATGTGGCCCATTTTATGCGTAGCTCGCATTTTGTGTATTTGCGGTCCATAACATTTCGAGGCCTATTTGAGGGTCTAAAAAACATTTTTTAGGGTAAAATAATCCATCACTATCACCATGGGCCATGATGCAATTATATACTCAGATATATTTCCAACAGTCCAAAGATCACTCAATTAGAGCTCGTATGAAGAATTTATCCCTCCCACAAGTTGAACCATCTAGTCAACGACCAAATCTCTAAATGGATTCCGTGTCAGCTCTCATTTCTTGTACATGTGGATCTAGTAACATGTGTACATTAAAGAACATTTTATAAGATCCAAAACCCTAACCATAAATGACTATTGTTTTATGTTAAATATTGTGCTGTTAGGAAAAGAAGGGGTCCCATTCTTCTAATGTTATATATTGTTCCATAGTTGAGAAAGAACATGGAAGTCGATAGTATAGAAGAACAAAGGAATCATGATATCCTATAGTATCCATTATGGCTAGAGAGTGATAGGTAACTCCATAGAGAGTCCCGATTTATTTATATTTGTACTACATATTAGAGAAGAAAAGAGCAATGCATAGTCCTAATTTCTAGTTTGGTTTAACCCCATAATGGGGTTTCCCAGTGTATATATTGTGTTTATTTGCATGGATTGTGTATTTAATTTCTCTAGTTAGTTTTCTTCTAGTCCCAATTATTATAATAAACTAATAAAAAGAACTAAGGTTTAAGATCTGTTGTGACGAATTGCTCCAGTATAATATCCATAGCAATTAACAAATCAATGATCTAAGCAACAATATATGTTTATTTTAAGTTGCAATTTGTACCTTCACTAAAAGCATACATTAAAATTAATAGATAAATTAAAATCAAGATGACTTGCTTTTATATAAAAAACACATAACTTAGGTTGTAAATCCTTGGTGCGGGGTGGAGAGTTAATTCTCCAAATCTATTGAAACTAAACAAGTTGCCACTAATGAGACTTAAAATCCATTTTTAGTAAATAACATTTTTCAAGAAAACACACCTAACATGCATTTCAAGAACCAACACAATCTTGGCAAGTATAGAGATGATCATATCCTTCTTGTTTAATGGGTTATGTGTGCACATGATTTTTAAAAGAATTGGTAACCTCAGGGTGACACCAATTCTATTAGAATTTATGCTTTAGGATTTAATCATATATTCCATTCCCATACTTAGACACTAGATCAATGAATGTTCCACTCATCTGTTAATTTGTGAAGTTGTGAACTTAGTGGCTTGTATTAGGTTTTACACAATTGACTGCAAGAGGGAAGTTCTTGCAATACTTGAGAAATATGCATAACATACACCTCAAATTCCCTGGAGGGTACTTTTATTCATGAGAGTACTTTCATAGTGGGTGATTATTACATGATATTTCCCTTGATTGTATCTTTCTGACATTCATCATTTGGTCATGGGCCTTTACACTACAATGATAATTGTTAGAAGGTTCGTTGTCTAGTTTTGTTGTTGTTTCTTTTAGATTTAATAATTAGTGGATTGCTTCTTGGTGATGTTTTTCTATTGAGATATTAGGTTTGTTTGTTATTTTAGTAAATGATATTTCTATTTTTAAAAATAATTATTAAAAAAATTAGATTTACTTATAAAAAATAGTTGCAATGCTTTTCCAATACACTTTATAAAATTTATAACTATTTTAGTAACAAATTAACCTTTAATTATTATCTATTAAATAATGTTATTTATTTCAAAATGTAGTATATTATATTCTAAAAATATATATTTTTAATTATAATATTTATATTTTATATTGAACATTTTATTTCCTTTTATTTATTTATAATATTTTAGTTGGTGTTGGAAAGCTAATCCTTTGGGTTATGAAATATTGAAGGAATATGAAGAGTCATCAGAAGCCCAAGAAACTTCTTGGGAAAATGAAACTAAGGGTCACATATATCTGTATTTCTATGTGTTATATATTAATGAAATATGTGTATTCATGATTATCTCTTTGTCTCTTATTATTTACATTCGTATGATTCCAATAGTGGTATAAGAGGGAGATCTGTAGACTACCTCAATGACCAATTCTATGCATCACCTGTTGGGTATGAACCTAGTTCTTTAACTTTCTTTTGTTGACCCGGTTTCTGCGCAGTTGTGGTCCAATAAAACCCTTATTCACCGGCCCTTTCAGCAACAGTCTGTGAGTAGACTGAGGTCTCACCCGAGGTGAAGTGTATGGGGGATTACAGAATCAGGTTTCTGCAATTAGGTGATGCATGGTTAATAGACTTGGGGACTGCGTGAAGTTTCACCTACTTCGCGGTTATCACTTATACTATAGCACAGTCCCACACTGGGACTGCGCACCTCAAAACGGCCACTTAACCAATAGGATAGCACAACTCCAGGCTGCGCTACTTCTCAACAATCACACACCTTATAGACTTCGCTGACTTGGTGTAGTTCTTCCTTCAACATGCGGGATGGTGTACTTCGCGAACTCATGCATTACGGTGAAATACAACGCAATGACACACTTTCAATATTGCGCTTCTAAGGAATCTCACTTAACAAAGACTTCGTTGACTTAGTGTTTACCCAAATAACTCATGCATTCATCATATTCAAAATTACTTTTATTCAACATTCAAGCATATATGTTCAACACTTAACATATTATTCGCATCATTCATTCATATGGAGAATACATATAAAAGCAAAGATATATAACCATAAGCATGAACTTAACCATAAAAGAAAAACAAACACACATATTCAAGCACATAACACGATATTTACGTGGTTCACCCCCCGGATAGGAGCTACGTCCACGGGAACTGTTGATTATATTAATGGGAAGGGTTCAACAGTTCCAGTCTACGCACTTAGCTACAAACTCTTCTCTCTACAATAGGTCCCTGCGCACACAACTGCAAAGCCTCTTTCTCTCTTCAGTGGGTCTCTGCGCACACATCTGCAGAGCCTCTTTACAATACTTGGTCTTTCAAAATATCACAAAGACCAACCAAAAACCTAATCAACAATCAACTAGAGATCAACCCTTCCCTTACAAAAATGGCCCTTTTATAGATTGTGCCCTTAGGTCACATCTTTACAATGCATATGGGCCAAAAACCCTAGATTAACCAAAAATGGTGAGATTACCCTGCCAACCCGACCTGTCGTAGTCGACAGCTACTCCACTCGCCTCTGGTCACCTTTTTGGGCCACTCGTTGTTGATGTAATTGTAACTTCGAAATGTATTTCACCTATGTATATTGTATTCCTATAGAGATGTTATTATTCCTCTATACGGAAGTGTTTGTATTCCTATAAAGATATTATTATTCTTCTATACATAAGTGTCGTCATTTATATTGTAAGTGTTGTAACATATACTTGATGGGTTGTTAGACCACCTTGATGGGGTCGGCCCTGTATGAGTCATGTGGGTAAAAGTGTTATTAGACCACCCTATTGGTGGTCGGCCCTATCAACATTATGTTATGTGGTTAAGTTAAGGCTGACGTAGTAAAGGTTATTAGGCAAGTCAAGTCAAGTATAAATAGAGTGCGGGAGGCGCTCTATTTGATCATTCTATTTCTCTCACACACACTCATTGGAGAGTGGTGCACTAGTGGAGGAGGAGAAGCTGCTGCTAGGAGAAGACTATCTCTTATGCTTGGGTTGTATCATTTCTCTGTCTATCTCTGAGGAAGTTGTGGGGTTTTTCACCATTATGGTTTTCCCTAGTGAAACTATGTGTGTCTATTGTCTCTTGTGTGCTTGCATTATTATGTCCATGATTTATATGCTGTAGATATGTTGTACATGTTGTTCTCTCAGTTAAGATCCTAGATCATATTGAAGTAAATTCTGA
Source organism: Larix kaempferi (assembly GCA_027924585.1). Lineage (NCBI taxonomy): Eukaryota > Viridiplantae > Streptophyta > Pinopsida > Pinales > Pinaceae > Larix > Larix kaempferi. Next base: position 7,991,448 of record BSBM01000205.1, on the reverse strand, counting down.
AAAACTAACATTGTATCAGAGCTAGCTTGAAAGAAGGCATGATATGGCATTTATGACACTTGTTGCACTTGCGAAGCTAGGGCTTGATATAGCAACAACCAGTCATCGTAGCACTTTCACTATAAATATATTTCAGCGAGGTTTCAGGATCTGAAAATCTTACAGGTCGAATATAAGATCCCCATGTACCTTGTGTCCAAAGGAAAACCTCTAATTCGTTGTACTTTGTGATTTATGATCTGTACAATATAGGGTTTCTGCCTCTTCCAGATCTGAGTCATAAACAGGTGACCTAGGAAAAAAGGTCATAACTTGGGCTAGGAAGCTCCAAATTAAATTTCGTAAAAAGTGATAGCTAGGGAACGGACTGTGCTTTCTCAGGTAAGTTTTTCAGAGGTCGAAATTGAACCAGTGACATGTGGAATTCCGTACAAGTTTTCTCTCTTGTTTTATCCCATAAACAAGTCACGTTGCGACACTTGGAATAAATATCTCTTAGAGAATCCATTTGAGTTCAGACCTATCGGGTTGGAAATAAAACAGGTCAAGATACCACAGGAAGAATTTTCAGAAATTGTAGATCTGAAATTTTGGAGTTACACCAGAAACAATTAGGTGCATATTTCTGTCAAAACATAATTGGATTTTAAGCACCTTCATTCATGGCTCCGGGAATTTAGGGTTTTGGAGAATGTTGGAATTTTTGTATCGGAGACCACAGCTAAATGTTCCTCATCAAAATTGAAATTTAGAGACGAAGATCGAATTTTTTGGTTGGGCAAAAGGTCGGACTTGATCAAACCCTAGTTCGGGACTTTGATCGGAAAAGTGAAAAATTAGGGCTTCTGCAAAAATGGGAATTTTTGAAATCTGTGACCATAGCTGGAATATCCTTGGAAAAATTGAATTTTAGAGCTTTGGATCAAACTATTTGGTTGGGTGAAGCTCTGGGAAACTCAAACCCTAATCCAGGGTCCTCCCTAGTGAATCCAGAAGATTGAAAAGCAAATTTGGGGGCTGAAACTTTGCAGTTTTCAAATTCTGAGTATACTAGGTTGATCAGCTCATCAAGGCGCATCTTTCTATCCTTTCAGAAGTTTGAAATTCAAAGTCTAAATTTTTAGGGTTTCCCTAACAAACCTTAATCCAGCTACAGATCTAGTTTCTGCAAATCAAGTGGATTGGGTTAATCCTAGAAGAGAATGGATTGGTCACCTGCATAAGTGAAGAAGTTCCTATTTTAGAGGGAGATGAGGCTAAGGCCTTACATAAGAAGATCACAAGCAATCTCAACAGGTATGACTTATCCAGGTATGTTTCGAGATCTATTCATGATTAAGTTTATGGTATGTTTGTCTTCATTAAGGTTAGTACAATCTTGATTAACTTTAGACTTGTCGTATCACCTTAATAAAATTATGAATGCAGATATTCATTGATTAGGGTTTTGACACTTATGATTATACTAATGCATTGTGGTGTTGTATGAGGTTGATGTTGTCCGCTAACATGAAAGGTACATCAAGAAAGACAAATCATGTTCTAGTTCAAGAACATATGACCATGGTGACATGAAGACAAAGATTCATCCATTGTCATGGATCACATAGAAGATCTACTTATGAGGTATGTATAACTTGGTTCTATAGTGGTTAACCTATGAGATATGCAGGTTACTAGGACAAGTCATTGAAGAGAACAAGAAGACATTATGCGGGTATGTTAGACATAACTATCTAGCATGCTAATCCAGGTATGTTTTTCCTATATCAAGTTAGAATGCTACCTTGTGTTAGGATCTCTCATATAAGTATACATGGCATGATTGATAATGATTATTTATGAAGTTAGAAATTTAATTAATCAAGGGTTTATGCATATTATGTCCCTTACCTTGATTGATGATATGACTAACTAGAAGAGTTCCTTGGTCAAATAAGAATATGCATGAGTAAAAGAAGTATTCCCTAAAACCTTGAATACTAATGTTTATTATCTGTGTTTGAAATGATCATGACTATACATGTTTAAGATTATTATGTTTTGATAGTATTGAGATTATACTAATGAATGTATTTATGAGACCTCGAGGATAACACAATGATGATACTAGTAAGTATGCATAAGTGATCGAGGATGGATATAAGTTCAAGGATAGGTAATCCAGGAAGCAAAGATCAAGAGGGAGCACACTCCAGTAGTTCTTGCAAGGAAGCAAATATTGAGAGGGAGTCCACCCTACAAACCAAACAAACATAAGTATTTGAACTGTCATTTCTTGCATATTGTTTGTTTAAATAATATTGTTCAATGATGTATATACTTATGTTCCTAGACTTAGATTGTGTACTATGCATATTAGAATAATTGCATTAATGAACAATATACCACTAATATGCATGTGATGGGTAAGTGGCCTATGGCACTATACAACATTCCATTGCTACTTATCTAGAATGAAACCTCTTTGCTGACATGTTGGGAGTTGTGCACACTCTTAACAATGTTCTAGTAGAGATTGGAAGGCATCTAGAAAGTTACGGGATATGGATAAATGTTGTATTGAAGCATTGGCTAAGATAATTGCATGACTGTATGACATATTTATTTATGTGTAAGAATTTGTTCTGAAAACTATGAGATGTTTTCTAATCATTCAATTTAACTTGTTTTGTAGGAAAGATCGTATACCATCACCTACAAAAGAAGGACTACAACATTTGTTCCAACAAGAAAGCTATCTATTGAAGATATTGAAGTTCCCAGGATCCGGGATGAAGGAATGAAAGAATACCAAGATCTGTCGATAATGAAGAAAGATGTTTGGGATGTGGTCCCAAGACTAGAAGGGAAGTCTGTTGTGACTTCCAAGTGCATCTACAATATCAAGCATGCTGCAGATGGAAGCATAGAAAAATACAAAGCAAGATTTGTAGCTCGTGGCTTCTCCCAGAAAGAGGGATTAACTATGAAGAGACTTTTGCTCCTGTGACCAGATACACTTCCAATAGATCAGTACTTTCTATGGCTGTAGTAATGAAATGAAAGATACACCAGATGGATATCAAGACAGATTTCTTGAATGGTGTAGTTGAAGAGGAAGTGTATGTGGAGCAGCCACTCGGTTTCGAGACACATGACAGAGAGTCATATGTGTGCAAGTTGAAGAAAGCCTTGTATGGCTTGAAGCAAGCTCCTAGGACTTGGTATGGTAGGATAAAAAACTTTCTATCCAGTTTGGGCTTTACCAAGAGTAAAGCAAATTCCAACCTTTACTACAAGGTTGAGGAAGGCAATTCAGTGATACTACTTTTATGTGGATGACCTATTTGTTATAGGTGAGGATAGATTGATTGCCGACATGAAGAGGAAGCTTACTCCCAAGTTCGAGATGAAGTACTTGGGGATGATGCACTATTTTCTAGGCATGGAGGTGTGGCAGAGTGCAAATGGAATCTTCCTTGGCCAAGGGAAGTATGTAGTAGAGATCCTGAAGAGGTTCAGGATGATAGACTGCAAGGTCATGGCCACACCTATGGCATCGAATCTGAAGCTTCCATGTGATGCTTCATTTGAGCCAGTTGATGTCATGGTGTATCGTCAGATGATTGGGTCCTTGATGTACCTGATGAACACGAGACCAGATATTTGCTTTGCGGTGAACACATTGAGCCAGTTCCTGATGGATCCCAAAATTGTTCACCTGGTTGCTGTAAAGCAAATTCTGAGGTACCTGAAGGGTATAATTGATTATGGGCTGAAGTATGATGTGAATCAAAAGTTTAACCTGCAGGGTTATGTTGATTCAGATTGGGCAGGCGGTGTTGCAGATAGGAAGAGCACTTCCGGGTGCTGCTTCAGTATGGGATCAAGTGTGATCTCTTGGTTTAGCAGGAAGCAGTCCTGCGTAGCATTGAGTACAGCTGATGCAGAGTATGTTGCATCTTGTTCATCCAGTTGTGAAGCAGTATGGCTCCGAAAGCTACTGTCTGAGTTATTTGATCTCCCGTTGGATGCTACTGGTATCTTTTGTGACAACCAGAGTTGTGTGAAGCTGTCTGAGAACCCAGTGTTCCACGACAGGCCGAAGCACATTGAGATCAAATATCACTATATCAGGGATATGGTGCAGAGAGGAGCAGTGAAGCTCCTGTATGTTGTGATGGATGAGCAGGTTGCAGATGTGTTGACGAAACCACTAGCTAGAGTGAAGTTTGAGTACTTCAGAGAGAGGCTTGGTGTTCTTCATATTGATGACACTTCGAGGAAGAAGTGATGGACACATTTGTAGGAGACATTCCAAGCATGGTGAGAGGATGATACCCCCCATGGCTGTGGATGTAAGCGTTGGATGATGAGCATCAGGACGATGCTCCAATTACTGCTCTGTATATGCATCATGTTGGATGCTTGTTATGATCAGTTGGATCGTGTATATGTATATGCATCATGTTGGATGCTTGGACTATGTATCTGTATATGTATCAGGTGGATACATTGTATGATCAGGTAGATCATGTATGTTGATATATATCAGGTGGATACATTATATGATCAGGTGTATCATGTATATGTATATGTATCAGGTGGATACATTGTATGATCAGGTGGATCATGTATGATGATATGTATCAGGTAGATACTTGGTATGCATCAGGTGGATGCATTGTATGATCAGGATGATCATGGATGACGAGCTTCACGATGTTGCTCCAGATAACATGCATCAGGACGATGCAGTGATGATGATCAGGATGATCATGTACATCAGGACGATGTATGGTGAGTATCAGGTTGATACTATGTGGTTGTGGACAGGTTGTGCAAGGGTAGCATGTAATAAGTCCTGGAGATCTGGATGAGATGAAAAAGGCCTCAAATGCTCTTTAGAGATCTTGCTTGGCAAGACACTCTTTTAAGGTTCTGCTAGACCACATGTAATAAGTCCTGGAGATCTGGACAGGATGAAAAAGGCCTCATATGCTCTTTAGAGATCTTGCTTGGAAAGACACTCTTTTAAGGTTTTGTGGGGACCACATGTAATAAGTCATGGAGATATGTACAGGATGAAAAAGGCCTCAGATGCTCTTTAGAGATCTTGCTTGGAAAGACACTCTTTTAAGGTTTTATGGTAGGGGTCACATGTAATAAGTCCTGGAGGTCCGGACAGGTTGTGCTAGACATGTAAAAGTCCTCGGATGCTCTTTAGAGATCTTGCTGGGCAAGATACTCTTTTAAGGTTTTGTGACAGTCACATGTAAAATATCCTGGGAGATCCGATAGGTTGAGCCGTGTATGGCCAGTGATCATGAAGACCTGCAGGTGGTGGGCCTACATCCAGTATGAAAAAGGACTGGCTTTGTAGAACTTCCTATGACAAGTAGTTCAGATATTGATTGAGATAGCAGTAGCAGTGACGATGACGATGATTCGATATCGATGATCCAATGATGATGATCCAGAGAAGAAGACTTGTGCTAGAAGACCTGTGTCGAGAAATACCTTCCTAGTTAAGAGGGAGTGTTGATGTAATTGTAACTTCGGAATGTATTTCACCTATGTATATTGTATTCCTATAGAGATGTTATTATTCCTCTATACGGAAGTGTCGTCATTTATATTGCAAGTGTCGTAACTTATACTTGATGGGTTGTTAGACCACCTTGATGGGGTCGGCCCTGTATGAGTCATGTGGGTAAAAGGGTTATTAGACCACCCTATTGGGGGTCAACCCTATCAGCATTATGTTATGTGGTTAAGTTAAGGCCGACCTAGTAAGGTTATCAGGAAAGTCAAATCAAGTATAAATAGAGTGCGGGAGGCACTCTATTTGATCATTCTATTTCTCTCACGCACACTCATTGGAGAGTGGCGCACTAGTGGAGGAGGAGAAGCTACTGCTAGGAGAAGACTATCTCTTATGCTTGGGTTGTATCATTTCTCTATCTATCTCTGAGGAAGCTGCGGGGTTTTTCACCTTTATGGTTTTCCCCAGTTAAACTTTGTGTGTCTATTGTCTCTTGTGTGCTTGCATTATTATGTCCATGATTTATATGTTGTAGATATGATGTACATGTTGTTCTCTCAGTTAAGATCCTAGATCATATTGAACTAAATTCTAAAAAACTAACATTCGTGGCTCTAACGCCCTTCTGACAGTCGTTGTCCTCATGGACCAGCTCTAACTGCATAGTGGTGTGACCCTTTCCACCCATCTGGTCTTCCTAACACTATCGACCCATGGCTTTGCTCGAACGGTTTCTGCCACTCGAAATGATAGGTTTCTTTGATCTGATTCCATGTTGCTCCTTACCCAACTCCCGAGAATCATGGATTCACTTACCCAAAACAGGTCACTTTCATCTACTCGACCTTTACTTGTATTCTTTGCTCAAAAATAGCTATTGCGTTGGAACTGCGCATCAACAAAACTTCGCTGCTTCTTTGGACTTTGCTTCTCCAACTGCGCATTTATGAACTTCGCTTCATAAAAATTGTACCAACTTGGGCCATGCCCAACAATACCCTAACACTCACATGTGGCTTGTCCCCGAGCCACATTGACCTAGTTGTTCCGCGTACGGATCCACTGAGGTGCTTAATCGCGCAGTGAATTCTTTAATAGTTTCCCTGAGCATCGCAACTGTTTCCTTGGATTCTTTCTCGCATCCCTTGAATATGTCGAGCATTTCCTCTTAAATAGGTTCCAAAAGTTGCTCCTTGACATTATCTTCTGTCGCCCGGAGGTCTTGCAACTTTCTCTCAATTTCTTCTGTCAAAGTTAGTGCTTCTTCCTGTAATGGATGCAATCTTGAGGAAGCTTTAGCTTCCTTTTCTCTTATTGTTTCAATCTCTTTCTGAATTTCCCTTCTCTCTACGAAATTTTGCATCTTCTGTCGTGTTGGCAAGTCCTTCATTACAACATTAAAGGAATCCAGGTCCTATTGCTTCCGCTGCACTTCTCCCTGGATGCATTGTAATTTTGGTTCTTCTTGTAACATGGCCCAGACTTTAGAAACTTCATCTAGCAGGATTTGGTAGCTTTCCACTTCTGCGTAGATTCTTTTTATAGAGGCCCTCAGTGCCTCTGCTCTTTCTTCAACTTCTCGCTCTGATGTGCCTGCTTGTTGTTGGGTTTCTAGCTCCACAATTTTTGCTTGATGGGCAACTTCCATCTCAACAATATTATCCTTGTGGGAAACTTCCAGCCCCATCATTTCATCCTTCATACTATCAATAGCAGTTCCTATATTTAGGATATCTTTCTCGATTTCCAACTCTTCACCAAATTCGGGCAGCTTCGTGCAAACAGTTGAAACGTATTCCTTTATCTTGCGTTGTTTTTCCTGTGCATGGTCAAGCTCCCTTGTCTTCAGCTCACATTCCTCTTGCAATTGTTTGTAGTTTTCTTCCAGCCTTAGGTACTGGTTATGAGAGATGATGTCTCTCTCATGTATTTCCTCTGATATCTGCATATGCAGGTTATGCAATCCCTATATGGGTAGCATCCCCACATTGATTTCTAACTGTGCGAGCCTTCGCGCACTTTCATCCATATCATCTGTTGGGAATATGATGGACATTGGCGCAATATTAACTACGCGTGTCCTCGTGGTATAGGCATGAGGAATTCTCCTCTATTGGCTTGACTCAACCAAGCGGTCGTTGTGGTCTAGTTCTTTTACCAAGTCTCGTTGGACTTGTTCCATTCTTGTAACTAGGCTCTTCAGCTCGGAGACGCTTTCCTTCACCTCCGTTTGTTATTTTTCTTCCTTGTTGTCTTTCAGTCCCATTGCATATTCTAGTTATTTTGATACCCTTGTTGTGATGCACTCATAGTTTTCATCGTGCAACTGCGCATCCAACGACCTTCTAGTAGCTTTTGTCTTCTTTTTCTGCGGCTTCTTCAGCACTTCTATTTCAAGTTCTTTCCTTGTATCTCCTCCTGCTTGGTCAGGCTTTGGGTCCTACGTGCTTGTGACGTCAGGATCTTTTTCTTCTTGGTTATCCTCTTCACTCTCCTCAAATGAGGTGATGAGCATGGACGGTGCATCGATCTTCCATTCCACCGGCCAATCTTCTAGGATCAAGTCGATCCTCTGTGCATCTAGCTGATATTTCCCTTCATACCATGTTTCAAGTGTAATCAGTATGCATGGCTATATATATATGAAGTGAAGCCAAGCCTTGAAAATAATCTTTGGAATATATCGGGTCGTCACCTCCTTAGTAATGCGCAAAGTCTTCTGAATGACTCCGCATAGTTTCTCATAATAGGTGAGCAGCTGGAGGTTTCTCTACCTTGTTTATCCGGGTGCGTCGAGGCCCACATGTTTGCACATCTCACCCCACAACAATAATTCGGGGCGACTGGAAGACCATTTTGATATAGGGGTTCTTTCCACCCCATGAAAGAAATGAGTACCAGCAACCAGTTGAAGTGAAATGGTGATCCCTTGTCTTGTGTGTCTCGGACATCCTCTAAAACTTCATTCAACAAATATTTCACCCAGTTGTATTGAAAACCATCATTAGCCTTCACAGCTAAGGCTACTACGGCAGCATAAACCTCTTTGTCATATCCCAAATTTGGTATTGGGTCAAAATGGCCTAATCACATTGGCCCTATTCATTAGAGTTTGTCAAATTGATGCTAAAGGTCAAATAATTGCCAAGGAGGAAAATTACTAGTTTCCTAGGTTTGGGGTGGAAGCTTTGGGATTTGGAATAATGGGGATAATAAATGATGTTTGAACATTAGAATGGCATAAATATTTAATAAAGGAGATAAATAAATATATACAAGTGAAAATCAAAGTGGCATTTCATCATGAAGACACATGGAGGAAGTGGGACCCACATATGGCTAGATTTCCCCACTACACTTGGCATCATTCTCTCACCAATTCGAATTCAAGGTGAATGGTAACATACTTGGGGGAGTCCAAAAGGTATTATTCATTGCATTACTCATCCAAGGTCGAAATATAGAGGAGGAGTAACTCCCATGGAAGAGGAAGAGGCAATTTGGAGCTAGTGAGACACTTGGGCTAGATTCCCTAGCTCTATGACAACAATGATGAAGATGCTATGACACCTATGACACAAATCAGACCTGAAGGCTGACATATGACATATATGACATGTCAGGGCTAAAAATAGACTCCAAGAGGGCGCTCAAGGGTGTTAGGGCAGCTAAGATGCTTCCACATGTGATTTGGTGGAAGTGGGAGACTAGGAATTGTTGTACAAGTGGCGTTCTTTGGAATCTCTTCCCAACTTGAGTTGGCATGAGTCTCTTGGAAGGAATTCGACCCATGGAGGACATTAGAAGTTTATAAATGTCAATAACAAATAATGAAACCAGCTTTTGATCATTTGTAGAATTTGCAATTGCATTTGTGAAGAGGGAGAGCTAGTGGATGACTAGTTTCTTGCCTTAGCCAATTTCGAGGGTGAAAGATTCCCATCCAAGTTGGTAATTGGAAAGGCCATTCAGACCTTTCATTTGGAGCTTTAATGGAGTCTTTATTTGCAGGTGTAAGCTACAGGGCAGCTCATGGTTTCTTCTATTGCAGCTCACTCCTTCAACCATTTCCAGTTTTGATGGCATATTCTTGATCCTTGAGGGAGGGCGTTTTTGGTGAGCTATTGTACTCTTTGGGGAAGCTTTTAATGCCCCATTTATTTTGTAATATGAAGTAAATACTCTGTTCTTCATCTCCAAAAAGTTTCAGGTCGAAATTCCAAGTAGAAATGTATAAATCTCATTTTTAATGGAAGAACAATGCCATTTCCCCACTACCTTGTTGTGAGCCAATGTATTGATGATTATTTCGAATGAATGGATGATTCTCTGATATATTTGTGATAAATATACTGCCATGGATGTCTTCTACAAGTTTCATGTACTGTACTTGAGCATTTGAAGCATTTTTACTCAATGTAGTTGTATTGGGAGGTGAAATAGTGCCATTTCCCCAAGGGTCGAATTGGGGATTTTTGCAGTTGAATGGGAGAGGGTGAGAACAGTTGTAATAATCCATTAATGGTGCATATGAGACTTTAATAACATACTTAACACATTAAATACCTCTGTTCATAAATTTGAGTGGGTTTGGAGGCATTTGGGAAGCCATTTTCATTGTTTACCCCAGGGGGATTTGAACCCCAAATTACTAGTAAAATTGCATAATTGGTCCAGAATATTAAGAGAGTTTGCAGAGGTCTTTTGGTGGCCATATGTCATCCATAAACATCATATTCAAGTTATAATATCATTCATACACCTTCCTTGAAGATTTGAAGGCATTTGGAGTCAATTTGAGACCTAGAGACCAATACTAGTCAAAGGAAAATCACTAGTAAAGTTACCTACATTGATCAGAATTGAAAGAGGATTTGCAGAAGTATTTTAAAGGTCCAAAGGCATCCCTGAAACACATATTTATGTTCTAATATCATTCATACACCTTCTCAGAAGATTTGGGATCATTTGGGGCAAATTTGGGACCTAGAGATCAAAACTAGTCAAAGGTCGAACAAGGGAAAAAAAGTGGAAAATTGCCATTTTAATAAAATTCCTAATAAGGGACATTACAGTGGTATCAGAGCATGATCTTGGCACCTGATGTGGTATAATATTCATGAGGACAATAATTCAGGTACCACCATTAGATATTGAAACCAAAAGTGCTTTTGTTGAAGAAAAAAAAAAGGTAGGAGAAGAAGAGCAAATTTTTTGAGGAAACTATGACTAGGGATGAAAAGGGAGCCTCATATGATGGTGAGGAGCATATAAAAATTATGAAAACAATATTTGAAGATATGACCAAGCAACTTAAGGAAGGATTCGAATTGTTTTCTATCGAACTTGTGGAAAAAATTATTGATTTTAAGGAAACCAAGGGGATAAATGCATCAGCTTGCTTGAAGGAGCCAAAGGAAGAGACATCACAAGATCATGAAGAAGATTCTATTGAAAATATGGAAGATCATTTTGAGACACCTTCTAGCTTAGACATGAACCAAAGAGCATCTACTGATGGATGCTTAAACTATGAAGGAGTACCTACTGATGGGTGCTCACACCTCTATGTTGGTGACATAGAGATCACTTTTGAAAGTGTTGCTGCAAGCCCAAGTTCCATTAAGCATGATAATGAATACCTTGTAGCAGTTGAAGAAGAACCAAGATCAACTTCCCCATCACCACTTGAGCTTCATGAAGTTGGTCCAAGCAAAATTGAAGAAGATGAGGAGGTTCATTTGCAAGAGCCTCATTTTCTTGAAGGGTCCTTAAAGATGAATGAAAATAAGATCCAAGAGTCCCTCAGCATTCTCCATGACACTCAAGCATTGGTGTCAAATTCTTGTTGGAGAGCTACTTCATTGGAGGAAACATCCTTCCTTGAAGACATGGAGAAGATTCAAAGAGCAATGTGCCACATCAAAGGTAATTTCATGTCTTTGCTTTTTGATAGAAACCATTTGTTTGAGCTTAATGAATTGTTACATGATGCATACTTGAAGAATAATGAGGATATTCATAAGCTCACAATTCAAAATGAGCAACTTCTTGAAAAGTTGCAAGATACTTGTTTTTCCTCCTATGTTTCAGATTGTCAAATGGTAGATTGTTTGGAGGATTCTCATGACATGGTGGATCATGAGAAATGTGAAAATTTGAATGTTCTTGATGTGTTTGGAAATGAACTTGAAGAGATCCAAACACTTGATGTGGTGGAAGAAGAATTTGAATTGCCTATTGATGAAGGTTGTGCAATTTTTAAAGAAGAGCATGATTCATCTACATTGGAACCAAACTATGACAAAGAGTTCACACTTTTGAAGGAGCTGCATGATACTACCCATATGGATCCTCCCCATGATGAAACTTCTGTACTTTTTTATCATTTGGGTGATTTGGTTCATTCTCCTACATCCTACAATTCCATGTTTTGCAACATTAGTCTCAATGAAGTATGGGTGAAAGGGTTCTTTTTGATGGTGCCACATGAGGAGTATGATATGGTTGGAGCACATTCTTATTCACATTTGCAGCAGCATACTTTATTACTTTATGATGATGCACATCTACATGGATGCACCTATGATATGCATTTGAGTCACTTGAAGACTCATGGTTTTTCTTGCTCAACACTTGATTCATTTGATGTTGGAGGAACTTCATCCAACACTTGGGTGAATAGATTTATGATTGGAGAACATTTTTGTTGGAAGCCACATACTTTGCTATATCTTTATGATGATCACATTCAGGGATGTATGGGTGAGACTTCTTTGAGTCATTTGAAGTCTCCTTGTTTTTTCTGCTCATTATTTGGTTCAGATTTTAGTGGAGATTCTTCATTCACTTCTTGGATGAAAGAATACATGGCTGAATATTTTGATGCATCTCACATCCTTTTGGAGCAGCTTTATAGGACATGGGATCCTCACCTATGTCATTGGAGCAGATTTGATTGGTCACTTGAAGCTTGTATGCACTTGGAAAACGGTGGTCTACTTGCTTGGAGGTATAAGCACTTTCATGATTCTTTGATGAAGCACCTCCTTGATATTAATTTTCATTATGTAGTTATGTACTTTGATGATATATATTTTGTACTCATGATGTTTGGAAGAATGCATACAAGAAAATGGGATCCAGGAATCCTCTTATATGATGGTATGGGTTGGAGAGCACTCTTAATTGTTCGGGTGCAATACAAGCAATGGGACCCTGGAATAATTTTTATCTCATTGGTTTCAAATTTTTTGGGGAAACAAGCAGTATGGGAGATGGATTTCCCCACTTAATAAAGCGATTTTTATCAGAGTAGTGCAGCATCAAGCATGTTGGTTCCTCTCTAAAATCTTCATGGAAACTCAAAGACTCAAGGTTGGGCAATTCAATGGCAACTTCAAAGAAGTATGCAGAAAGCAGGTTCTTCAACACCCATGTTTAAAATTGCTTGAGGACAAGCAATATTGGGAAGGGAGGATTTGTCATATCCCAAATTTGGTATTGGGTCAAAATGGCCTAATCACATTGGCCCTATTCATTAGAGTTTGTCAAATTGATGCTAAAGGTCAAATAATTGCCAAGGAGGAAAATTACTAGTTTCCTAGGTTTGGGGTGGAAGCTTTGGGATTTGGAATAATGGGGATAATAAATGATGTTTGAACATTAGAATGGCATAAATATTTAATAAAGGAGATAAATAAATATATACAAGTGAAAATCAAAGTGGCATTTCATCATGAAGACACATGGAGGAAGTGGGACCCACATATGGCTAGATTTCCCCACTACACTTGGCATCATTCTCTCACCAATTCGAATTCAAGGTGAATGGTAACATACTTGGGGGAGTCCAAAAGGTATTATTCATTGCATTACTCATCCAAGGTCGAAATATAGAGGAGGAGTAACTCCCATGGAAGAGGAAGAGGCAATTTGGAGCTAGTGAGACACTTGGGCTAGATTCCCTAGCTCTATGACAACAATGATGAAGATGCTATGACACCTATGACACAAATCAGACCTGAAGGCTGACATATGACATATATGACATGTCAGGGCTAAAAATAGACTCCAAGAGGGCGCTCAAGGGTGTTAGGGCAGCTAAGATGCTTCCACATGTGATTTGGTGGAAGTGGGAGACTAGGAATTGTTGTACAAGTGGCGTTCTTTGGAATCTCTTCCCAACTTGAGTTGGCATGAGTCTCTTGGAAGGAATTCGACCCATGGAGGACATTAGAAGTTTATAAATGTCAATAACAAATAATGAAACCAGCTTTTGATCATTTGTAGAATTTGCAATTGCATTTGTGAAGAGGGAGAGCTAGTGGATGACTAGTTTCTTGCCTTAGCCAATTTCGAGGGTGAAAGATTCCCATCCAAGTTGGTAATTGGAAAGGCCATTCAGACCTTTCATTTGGAGCTTTAATGGAGTCTTTATTTGCAGGTGTAAGCTACAGGGCAGCTCATGGTTTCTTCTATTGCAGCTCACTCCTTCAACCATTTCCAGTTTTGATGGCATATTCTTGATCCTTGAGGGAGGGCGTTTTTGGTGAGCTATTGTACTCTTTGGGGAAGCTTTTAATGCCCCATTTATTTTGTAATATGAAGTAAATACTCTGTTCTTCATCTCCAAAAAGTTTCAGGTCGAAATTCCAAGTAGAAATGTATAAATCTCATTTTTAATGGAAGAACAATGCCATTTCCCCACTACCTTGTTGTGAGCCAATGTATTGATGATTATTTCGAATGAATGGATGATTCTCTGATATATTTGTGATAAATATACTGCCATGGATGTCTTCTACAAGTTTCATGTACTGTACTTGAGCATTTGAAGCATTTTTACTCAATGTAGTTGTATTGGGAGGTGAAATAGTGCCATTTCCCCAAGGGTCGAATTGGGGATTTTTGCAGTTGAATGGGAGAGGGTGAGAACAGTTGTAATAATCCATTAATGGTGCATATGAGACTTTAATAACATACTTAACACATTAAATACCTCTGTTCATAAATTTGAGTGGGTTTGGAGGCATTTGGGAAGCCATTTTCATTGTTTACCCCAGGGGGATTTGAACCCCAAATTACTAGTAAAATTGCATAATTGGTCCAGAATATTAAGAGAGTTTGCAGAGGTCTTTTGGTGGCCATATGTCATCCATAAACATCATATTCAAGTTATAATATCATTCATACACCTTCCTTGAAGATTTGAAGGCATTTGGAGTCGATTTGAGACCTAGAGACCAATACTAGTCAAAGGAAAATCACTAGTAAAGTTACCTACATTGATCAGAATTGAAAGAGGATTTGCAGAAGTATTTTAAAGGTCCAAAGGCATCCCTGAAACACATATTTATGTTCTAATATCATTCATACACCTTCTCAGAAGATTTGGGATCATTTGGGGCAAATTTGGGACCTAGAGATCAAAACTAGTCAAAGGTCGAACAAGGGAAAAAAAGTGGAAAATTGCCATTTTAATAAAATTCCTAATAAGGGACATTACACTCTTTTCGTATAGAATTCCTTAGAAGCCTCCCCGCAATCAGATGAATTGTGAAACGCAAAGGCTCATTTTTAATTGTTTCAATTTCATAACCTTTGTTCACTTTGGTTATGTTGAACTTGGCCTTTATTTTTGCGGCCAGTTCTTTATCGTCCTTATTCCCAACGAACTCAGTTGAAGGGTCTTCACCCCTTTTTCTTAAGCCTGTAATCCTGGCAATAAGGTCAACAGTGATGTAAACCTTGCGGTCCAACCATCTATACCCCTGGTGCATGCATGAAAGAAGAGTGCACACCACGGTGTTGAGTTCATTGCTCCACTCGAAGTGTGGAATTCGTAGCAAGTTGAGCAATCCAGACCCGGATAGCGGCTCGGCCCATTCCATTGGGAAAACATTCGTTTGCTTTTCAGCCTCATCATATTTTTGGTACATATATTTTTCTGGATGGAAATGCGGAAACTTTTCATGATTCAACAAATCATAATCTACAAATTTACATTCAGGAATCTTACCGAGTAAATTTTCCTTCACTCATAGATGGTTTGACATCAACAGTAGGGGATATTGTATTGGGCGTTCTTTTCAAGAAGCACATATGGTGCGTCGCTTCTTCTCGAGATAACATACTCAGGAACGAGCCATATCAACGTCGACAGGTTCACTTGTGCTACAGGAGGCTTCTTAGTACCTGGGGCCTTCGGATTTTCCTGACCAATGGCTGGTTGTTTGTCTTTCTTCTGCTACAGTGGTTGATTCCGCGATGAATTTATGGATGGGCCACCCCGGTCTGGAGCGGATTTCTTTGCAGGTGACTTCATGACTCCTCCCAGACCAACACGGTTGAAGGTACCTAAAATTTCTTCTAAATTTGGCTCTGTGGACATATACTAGCGAGCACGGTTGCTTTCAACTGGTAAGCACTCAAGATTTTCACAATTAGTAAAAATTCAAAATTTGTGGTAAAACATATAAGTAAATAGTTGTTACCCTTTATAGGTTGTTTACCCCGACGATGTGCCCTTAACGGCTATCTTAGACATTAAATATTATAACCGTTTATGAAATGCTTCAAGGATCTTGGTCTTTTCCGCCATTGAATGTGTTTGGGACGACTAACTTAAGCATTAAGTGTCGTGTCCATTAGCTCTGATCTCATTGAGATCCTGATTGTTTTCGTCATTTATTATGTCTGATCGGATAAACTTTCCTTAAATGTTGAAATCTGTCGGTGCTTCCAGGCTATGTGACGACTAAGTTAGGTATTAATTGCCAAGTCCGTTGGCCGGATCTTGCCGAGATCTCGGTCATTCCATCATTGATTAGGATCGAATGGACAAGATTTTCTTTAAATGTTGGGATTTGTCGGTTCCGACATAGTGGATAACGACTCAATCGATCGATAGTCTGGTTAGCGGCTAACTTACCGATCGACATACTGTAATGGTTATCTTTTCCTTTGGACTGCACTAGTGGTTATTTGGTATGCGTAGTTCACTGGGCATTTCCTTTTCTTGTTCTTAACTTCGCAACGCAAGTGTTCTGATAGTTCGCATTTCGGATTCCGGTGTGCACTTCACATTTGCTCTTTCAACGTGCACTTCGCATTTCATATTTCATGGAACTTCGTATTTGACCAAAATTGTGTGCAAACTCTTTATTCTATCATTCCTAGTGTCCAATTTCAACTGCACTTGACACTTAGAATTTTTCGTGCTTTTGATCACTGAGGGCTTGGCGAAGTAGGACTATCCCTGTAGGGTTTTAGTCTACTTCCATTAATCAGACTTGGTAGGTTTTCTTCTGCTAATGTGGCTAACTGAGCTTCACCACCGTTAGTAACATGCATAACAATATATGGCCCTAGCCAATGCATTTTAAATTTTCCACAAAACTTCATGAATTTACTATCATAGAGGAGGACAAGGTCTCCTACCTGAAAGAATTTGTGCTTGATGTGGCGATCATGCCATGCTTTTTCTCTGTCTTTCTGCACTTGCTGGTGAAAGCCTACAATGAAGCGATCTTCCTCCAGTCTATCCAAGTGTAGTAGCCTTTCTTCCATTGTCTCTTCATCTGCCATTCTTGTGAATGCTGCAATTCTCAAACTTGGTACTATGTATTCCATTGGCATCACAGCTTCCTATCCATATGTTAACTTGAAAGGTGTATGGCATGTCAACGTCTTGCAAGTTGTCCTGTATGCCCATAACACAGCTGGTATGCACAGATCCCAATCATCCCTGTTTATGTTGCATACCTTAGTCAGCGCATTTTCCAACACTTTGTTAAATGCTTCAATAGTGCCTTAGCTTGTGGATGATATGGTGTGATTTTCTGATGGTAAATCTGGAATTCTTCGGTCAGGGCTTCAATGGTTCTATTCGAGAAGTGTGTTCCCTGATCACTCATTAAGATCTTTGGACATCCAAACCTTGTGATGATGTTTTCAAAAATGAATTGCGCGGCAGTAACTGCGCTACAGTCCTTCACTGGTTTTTCCCATCTAGTTAGGTAATCTAGAGCTGTGATAATGTATCTTGAACCAGTTCATTTTCCTGGTGGGTTAATAGGTCCCACAAAATAAATAGACCACTTATCAAAGGCTTGCAATGTCAACTGTGGTCTCAATGGCATCTCATCTCTGTGAGATGGCTTTCATGTTCTCTAGAAAACATCACAACTTTGGCAATGCTCCTTTGAATCCTTATGGAGTGTAGGCCACCATAGTCCTGCTCTTAAGATCTTCTACGAAGTGGCTCTTCCTGCGTAGTGGCCTCCAGACACTCCTGAATGTGCTTCAAATAGTATCAATTATTTCTCATGTTATAGCACACATCTGCACAATACTTCATCCGGTCCTAGATTATATAATTGTCCTACAATTATGGTGAAGTCTGTTGCTTTTACTACCAGTTGCTTCTTTTGTTGCGTAGTAAATTTTATAGGTGCCAACCCTGTATTCAAGAATTCTAGAATATCCTTATAATAGTCATATTCTATATGAATAGCAAATAACTACGCATCTGGTAGACTGTCTTCCAGGTTTTTAGGTTCTTCGCCTGACTCAATTCTAGAAAGATGGTTAGGTCTTGAGTTCATCATTCTTGTCTTAACAACGATTTCAAAATCATACTCTTGAAAGAGTAACAACCATCTATAGATTCTTCCCCCTAACACTGGTTTATTGACCAGGTATTTCAAATCTGAATGGTCAGTAAACATGCAAAAGTGAGCACCTAGCAGATGGTGCCTAAACTTCTGCAGTGCATACACCATGGCTAAGCCTTCTCTCTCTGTTGTTATATAATTATTTTCTTTTGAGGACAACTTCCTGCTTGAGAATACAATAGGATGGTCAATACCTCCCTCACCTGGCTACGCTAGCACAACACCAAGTGCAATGGATGAAGCATCTACGTGTACATGGAATGATTTACTCCAATCCGGAAAGACTAAAATAGGTGCAATTACCATCCTTTCTTTCAATGTGTCCAGTCCTTTCTGGCAGTCTTCAATCTATATGAACTTTGCTTCTTTCTTCAACAATTTTTCAATGGGCGCAGTTATTTGTGCATAACCTTTGATCAACTTTATGTAGTAGCATGTGTGCCCCAATGTAGTGCGTAGTTGTTTTATTGTGTTTGGTGCTAGCAAATTCACAATAATTGCGATTTTAGCTGGATCAACCATCAACCCCTATTTACAAACAATGTGTCCCAGTAAAATTCCATAGGGAACACAGAAGACGCTCTTCTTTAGGTTCAGGGAGATATGATGTTGTCTACATTTTGCTAACATCATTCTTAAGCTAGCATATTGGTTCTTTAGTAATCCAAATACAGTCCAATCATCAAAATATACTTCTAGAAATTTAGGGATGAAATCCTTGAATGTAGCAACAACTACCCTTGAGAAAATGGCAGGTGCGTTCTTCAGACCAAAGGGCATAACAGTGTACTGAAATGAGCCCCATTCTGTAGCAAAAGTGGTCTTATGTCTGTCTTCTATGTCAATTATGATCTGATGGTATCCAGAAAATCCATTAGTGAAAGAGTATGCCTCGTTTCCTCCAACATTGTCTAATACTTCATCTGTGAATGGAGTAGGAAATGGGTCATGTAGCGATGCATCATTTAGTTTTCTGAGATCTACGCAGATCCTGATTTCTCCTTTTGTATTTTTGTCCTAGATGACCATGGGACTTATCCATTCTGATTCTTCTATCGGTTCAATGATTCCTGCATCAATCATCTTATCGAGCTCTGCTTTTACCCTTTCTTTGTACCTTGGATTGAGTCGATAAGATCTCTGCTTAATGGGCTTCGCATCCGGCTTGAGAGGTATTTTCATGACCCCCAAGTTGCCAAAAATTCCTTTCATTTCAAAAAACTTCGTAGGAAACAAGTCTTCATATTCCCTAAGTAGATCTCCTATATGTGCAACTGTCTCTTTGTCCCAATAATCTCCTATAGAGGCGAACTTTGGTTCTTTAGTGGTTCCAATGTTCACTTTTCGAGTTTTCACATGATCACTTAGATCCGAAATTTCCAATGGTGGTCCTTCGACTTCGCGATTTCCTTCTGACTCAGTTATGTTTACATTGCGTGGGTCGTCATCATCGCTTTCCTCTTCTTCCTCATCTAGTGTGAAGTTATAACATTCCAGGGCATGTTCTATCTATCTTGCCCATTCTAGTTGTTTATACACAGGTTCTAGTGTGTCATTGAATATTTTCTCTTTGATGACCTTTAATGCCTCATTTATACTTGGACATTCATCTTCAAAGCTAAAATTTTCTTGGAATTTCTTAATCATAACATACCATTCTGTCGTTCCTCTACGAAGTTCTGTGTAAGTGTACCAGTTCTTCGGAATCTGATCTAGTGTGTGTACAAACAGATGAACCCATTTTGTCTGTGGTCTATGTGTCCATGCTTTCAGACAATGGTCTACATGTTCTCTTGGATCAGTTTGTCCATCATATTTGACTTGTACATGCTCAGTTTCTTCCAAAAATATTATCTCCATCATATCTTGCATTCTTCCCATGTGGTCAAATTCTGCTTATGTGTGGCCCACCATCTAGCAGGTGTAGCGCGCAGTGCTATATCCAATGCTGCTATCTTATGTTCATCTAAAACTTATATAAGATCTTCTTTAAAAAATGTATGGATGTTAGTCAAGCCATCATAAGTAGGGATTGGACTTACCTCTGTTCCAATCCAGCGCAATGATCTCATGAACTGCGAGCATCTTCTTGCAGATACTCCGTGCATTCTTATTTTCCAATTCTCCAGTCCTGCATTTGAGTCTGATATGCAAGAGCTGTCACTGCGCCAACTCATTGTTCCATCATCAGTTGGGTTGACATAGTCTACCTTATTCATTGTCATCTTGTAGATACGATCCAGATCTTGAGCTCTGCATTCTTCCCTTATTGGCTCAATGTATCTAGGTCCTTGTGAAGGATCCAAGGGTGAAATGACCCTGATATCTATCCCTTCAAATATCATCTGCTTATTTTTCAGATTGATGATTGCGAGGTTATCCATGGCCCAATATATCCCCAATAGTACAGGATAAGGTTGGCTATCATCTACAATTTCAATAACCTCGAAATCTTCTCTACTTCGCACTCCATCAATGTCAACAAGAACATTTGCTAGTCTCCCAAAGGGTATAACCTTTTGCTAATTAGCTAACCTCATCTATATTGGAAACCATGATAACTTCGAATTTCCCATTTTTTCCCATGTCTTATTTATCAAGACATTAACTTATGAGCCTAAGTCAAGGATAATCTCATCCATTTCAAAATCTCCAATTTGCACATTTAGTCTCATTTCTCTTCGAGTTCTTTTATGGATCTTGATATGATGAACCACTATGTGTGCTTCATTTACTATATTGCGATGTCTGTAATTACTCATCAAGATTTGTAGCTATGCTAAAGCATTCTCATGTTTTAACAGCGTCATGCAGCTCTCTAACAACTGCGCAACAGGACTCATTGCGTATGTTGCAGTATGTGTATGATCATACGAAGCTCGCATATCCTTTACAAGCGAAGTCCCACTTCACAACATGGTACTTGGAGTGACAGGTTCTGGCTTTTTGAAGGTTTCTCTTGCTTCCATGAAGACTTGTTTTTCTTTATTCAGCTCGAAAGCAGGTGTTTTTCCAGTTGCTTTCCTTATCCAAGTCCCTTCACTAGGATTTTGCTTAGCCTAGTGATTTTCAGAAGTCGAAGCTTCTGCTATTTGATCTTCACCTGTGGTAGCTCCACTTACCATCACAGCATTAATGTTGCAATCTATATTCCTTCTCTAAGCTGCGATCATCTCTATATTCTGGTTCTGCGCTTCTTTTCTCCTCTCTTGCATTTTTGCTTGCAAAATAGGGCATGCCTCAATGACATGATCAAAAGACTTACAATATTTATAGCTAGTACAAGCATCATTGCAGTCTCTGGATAAATGACTAGGCTGAGTGCAGTTATAACATACTATATGACCTCTTCCTCTTCCTTGGCCAGTGTTTCTTCCTCTACCTCTGAATCCACCATGTCCTTTGTATGTGCCTTGATCATACTGCACATTTTCATTGTTATGCGGTGTTTCTTCTTGAACTTGGTAGACATCATGCTTTCTCTCCATCATGATTTCATAGGCTCTGCAGTTGATATCATCATGACCAACTGATTTACAGAATGTGCAGTATAGGTTCTTAGTTGTTTGCACATATTTCTGAATTAGATAACAATCTTCTGGCTGATGTCCTCTACATCAACAAAATTTCACACCATGGTCCTTGTTGCTTATTTAATGGGTTTGGAGCTCCACTATTGATGTAATATTGAAATACCGGACAATGTTCTTTGGAGTGACCTTCTCCTTTACACTTTGTATACCAAAACTCTTCTCGGATTTATTTTCCTTTCTTCATATCTTGCAATTGTAATGTCATATGTGCTAGCTGGGTCTGTATCTGAATCATACCTACGCTAGTCTCTCCTATGGGTGAAGCCTCTAGTTTCATTGCAATTTCTAGGGCCTATGTTTGCGAAGCAACCTTCTATTGCATCAACGATAATCTAATGTGTGGAAACAACGCGGATATCAACCATTCTTGGTGCTATTGTGGTGCTATATCAAAGCTCACTTGATCTAACAGCGCTTTGAACTTCTGATAAAATTCCCACACTGACTCAGTCGATTTCTGTTTAATTTCTTTAATCTTTGTGATACATTGCGATTCTGACTTGGGTTTTTTAAATTCTATGAGGAGCGCAGTTCTAATATCCACTAGAGTGCTATTATGTCCAACATAATATTTCATAAACCATGTCAAGGCTCTATCCATGAATGTGGTAACTAAATGTGCTTGTCTTATAGCATCATCATGTACTTGCTTAACATTTCACACGGCTTCACACAGAAACCAGTGTTGCTTAGGGTCTTCTAGACCCGTTCCTTTGAATATCGCCAACTCGATGTCGTATTCCATTCTTCTTCTAGGAGGCGTAGTGTTCTGTGACGTGTTAGGTATACTACTTGTCGGAATATTCTGAGTACTTTCTCCTGCGGTGTTATTACTATTGTTGTTCTGTGGATTAGTAGTATTGTCAACTGGAGGATTCTGTGGAGTGATGGGATGATAGGTATTCACTCGAGGTTTTGTCTAACTATCAGTCTCAACTTGTAACTCAGTTTCTATAGAGATACGAATTTCATGTTCATTAGGCCTCTTATTTGTACTAGACTTGTATCTTTTACCACTTCATAATGTGTGAATGTTTTCCTCGGTATCACTATCTTTATTACTGAACATTACAGACTCAAAACTTCTAGGGATATTATTGCATTCTTAAGACACCTTTCTCTGCTAACAACATTTTAATGTATAGACTGATATTGTTTAGGTACTTAACTCTGAATCCTTTGAAGAACTCTGCCTTGGATGCGCTGTAACACTTCAACGTGTCCACAACAAATTCTATAACGTAGCCTTCTAGTATGCTATCAAGCCAGAAGTATACTTCTCTTGAGATTGGGCTATCCACCGCTTTAAGTCTCTGAATCAGTTCTGGAGTCCACACTGTAGGTTCTCCTCCTTGATAACAATTTTTATGTTCTGCTAGTCTTGAAAACCATTCATGTAGGTCGTTACTGAAGGATGCGAAGAAAATTTCATAAATATCAGAATATAGGTATCTCTGCAACCATTCTTCGTTAGAGAAAAGCAGATGTTTATTCTCCTTTCTTTCAAGCTCCTTTTTTGTATTGTCCACCCAGTTCTCTCAGGATTCCAATATTCATAACACATCACCAGTTCAAGCATGGAAACAGAACCATTTGTTGGGTATGAACCTCGTTCTTTAACTTTATTGTGTTGACCCGGGTTCTGCGCAGTTGTGGTCCAACAAAACCCTCCTTCACCGGCCCTTTCAGCAATAGTCTGCGAGCAGACTGAGGTCTCACTCGAGGTGAAGTTTATGGGGGATTACAGAATCAGGTTTCTACAATCAGGTGATGCGCAGTTAATAGACTGGGGGATTGCGCAAAGTTTCACCTACTTCACGGCTATCACTTATACTATAGTGCACACTGGGAATGCACACCTCGAAACTACCACTTAACCAATAGGACAACGCAACTCCAAGCTACGCTACTTCTCAACAATCACACACCTTACAGACTTCACTGACTTGGTGTAGTTCTGCCTTTGACATGCAGGATGTTTTATTTCGCAAACTCATGCATTACGGTGAAATTCAACGCAATGACGCACTTTCAATATTGTGCTTCTAGGGAATCGCACTCAACACAGACTTCGTTGACTTAGTGTTTACCCAAATACTCATGCATTCATCATATTCAGAATTACTTGTATTCAACATTCAAGCATATATGTTCAACACTTAACATATTATTCGCATCACTCATTCATATGGAAAATACATATAAAATCAAAGATACATATAACCATAAGCATGAACTTAACCATAAAAGAAAAACAAACACACATATTCAAGCACATAACATGATATTTACGTGGTTCACCCCCCCGATGGGAGCTACGTCCACGGGAACTGTTGATTATATTAATGGGAACGGTTCAACAGTTCCATTCTGCGTACTCAGCTGCAGACTCTTCTCTCTACAATAGGTCCCTGTGCACATAGCTGCAGAGCCTCTTTATCCCTTCAGTGGGTCTCTGCGCACACAATTGCAGAGCCTCTTTACAATACTTGATCTTTCAAAAGATCACAAAGATCAACCAAAATCCTAATCAACAATCAACTAGAGATCAACCCTTCCCTTACAAAAATTCCCCTTTTATAAATCGTGCCCTTAGCTCATGTCTTTACAATGCATATGGGCCAAAAACCCTAGAGTAACCAAAACTAGTGTGGTTATCCCGCCAACCCGGCCTGTCGTAATCAATAGCTTCTCCACTCGCCTCTGGCCATCTTTCTGGGCCACTCGTGGCTCTGGCGCCCTTCTGACAGTCATTGTCCTCATGGAACAGCTCTAACTGCATAATGGCATGTCCCTTTCTGCCCCTCTGGCCTTCCTGATGTTGTCAACCCATGGCTTTGCTTCTAACGGTTTCCGCCACTCTAACTGACAGGTCGCTTTCATCTGCTTCCATGCTGCCCCTTACCCAATGTAGCGTCCCCTTCCATCATTCCCGTGCAAGGAAGGAAACGTTAACAACACACAGGATTATTGCAGACTTAGCCCCAATAATTTGACTCATAAACGCATGACATTTAAAAACTTATGTGTGCGGATTCGATTCAGTATCAACACAACGGAAATTAAACATTACTTATACACACAATTCCTTCATGCGTTCAACATTCTCATATCAACCATACATGTAACAGTCATTAATTATCATATTGCATAAACATGATGCCTTTCATTTCATTAACATGAATAATTAATCCTTCAGATTGAATGCATTGCAAAACACAGACTGTATATAAATTAAATCACAGAATACTTATCTTGAATTGTAACGGTCCAAATCACTGGCTATGGAAGGGAAACGTTCCTCCCAACCGTAGACCTCTGTCTAGCTTGTGTTCTTTCAGCTGAGAGGTCACCCCCGAGCTGGGCTGTGTATCCACTAAGGAGGAACTAGCTGGGTTCACTCACAGCCATGGTTTCAGTCAAGCATCCCAGAAGATAGGGGAGGGTAACGCTAAGCCAGCGAGCTCAATCACAGAGCTACAAACCTCTCAAGTGAGTTCAACAGTCAGGCACCCACATTACCTACCACATCCAATACAAGGAAGGTCCCCTTCTCTGTTACACAGTCCCTCAGGCAACTCTTCCCTCCAGTGCTCTTCAGGATGGGCATAGAAAGGTCCAGCTATTAATCTTTGAGATCCTAGCCTTCACTGGGTTTATCAAGCACACCCAACCTCTGCATAGTCATTCCCAACTTGATTTCTCACCATTCTGCTCACCAAATGCTCAAATCCGTCACTGGTTTTCTGAGCTGCAAAAACTGGGTTTTCCCATTGATTTCGGGGTAGCTAATGCTCCCAAATTCACCCTAAGGTTCATGCTAATGGATACCCCATTGGATTTCCCTGTCCCATGCCAAATCTGGACGTTTTTGGTCTTTCAAAATCTCGTTTCTCTCAAGGTCGCGATTTTCTGGTTCTCTCATTGCCGGCACTCGTTTTCTTGGATGCAGAATGATGCTAGGTAGTTTCACAATGGAATGGGGTGAGAATGAAGCAACCTCCCATGAGGTTGAGTGACTTCTTGCCCAAGCAAACAGAGCCCATGCCCACCCATACGAATTTCAGGGCTGCCCATGCTCCATTGAAGCCATGGGCTGAAATCTCAACCACTTTCTTACACCAGGCATTAATGTCACCTAGGAAAGTCAATGGGTTCTCATAATGCCAAATGGCAGCCTAGGGTTTAGTCCCATAGCCCCCTCACCTCTCCCTAGTGGATACACGTGGCCCCTTCTCATTCGTTGCCTCCATAGCCAGTTTTTGGTATTTCATTTCAATGTTAAATATTTACATCAATTTACAATGTCCCATGGCTTAATAGCACATGGGTAACAAAACCTCAAGCAGGTCTAATTTAAATAAAATTCGAGCATAAACTAGCGGGGCCTTGGCCTTGAGCTCCATGCTAGGGAAACATACAACGTGTGTATACAATATTTACATTAGAGCCAATATTTCCTAAGGGTTCAAAATTGGGGTATTACACCCAACTCCAGGGAATCATGGAGTCACTTACCCAAAACATGTCGCTTTCATCTGATTGACATTTACTTATATTCTTTGCTCAAAAATAGTTGTTGCACTGGAACTGCGCATCGGCAAAACTGTGTTGCTTCTTTGGACTTCGCTTCTCCATTTGCGCATTTCTGAACTTCGCTTCATCAAAATTGTGCCAACTTGGGCCATGCCCAGCATAGCCTCTTTTACCATTTTTTGTCGTTAACCCTATGCACCTACAATTTATGCTCAGAACCTTCTCTTTCCTCCTAATTCCACTAGAAATATTTTTCAATTGCACTGGAAAAAGGTTGGGAAAACTAGTGTGTTAACATGTTTTTCACATAGAATGATGTGGGGTTAACCCACAATTTTGATTTTTTCATGAGCGGGTAAGAATAAAACATTTGATCCCTTTTTGCTTGAATTTTTCATGAGTGGATAACAATAAGAAAATCTCTCCCTTTTTCACCCATTTTGATTTACCCAAAACCTATGATCAATCTAGTTTATCCACCTTGCTTGACCAAACTCATAAACTCTATAAGATAACCCTATCAATAGACTAGGTCCCTTCTTAAGCAAACCTACCAAGAGAACCTTCTGAATCTTATTTCAAATCCCCTACATACAAAATAATTGGCGAAATCATATCAAATGCGACTCCAAGTCAAACCGAATAAAATTGCATAGAAAGTTTTTGAACAAAGATGATGGTGTCCCAATGGTAAGGTAATTTTTAGTTTTTCTGCACAAGATATGTGTATGTGTGTGTGTCTATGTGTGTGTGTGCATGTATGTATGTATGTATGTATGTATATATGTATGTATCAGAAGATGTTTTCTTAAGACCCTGTTGTACTTTTGTGTGGGATTCTGAGCAATTTTCCCCAATTTTCTTGAAGTTTAACTATTGCAATTGCTAAAATTCCTTATTTTTCATTTTATATTTTTGTATGGTTTGTTACATTCCTTTTGAAGTTTGCATTCTGTATTTTTTCTTTCTAACTACGTTATACAAGTTATTTACCAAATGTTGTATAAGCACAATAATCATTTTTACCCTTAATTTTTAATGCAGAACTTTTATAGGACTATGAAGAATCAATTTTGTTTGTATTCAACGACATAACCATGGTTGCAAGGAGAAAATAAATTGAAGGTTCTTACTAAAGTTTAGTGTATAATTTTATTATACATATTGAGATAGATTTCCTTTTTCACCATTTCTTTCCAATTTATATATCTCAATTGTAACTTATGTAATCTAGTTGGGCATGTTGCCATGATCACAGATTATAACTTTTTATAAATTTAATCATGTTCAGTACAGACCCTAATCCATTGCAACATAAAGAATGGAATTATTTTCCTCTATAAGTTGCAGAAGAAGCATTTCAAATACTTGATGAAGAGGATGCTAGATGAGAAACAAATAGAGAAATGAAGCAACAATTCACTATGTAGTGACAAAAGTCATGCCAACTATCTAAAATTTCTAAAAGTGATTGTTGGAGTGATCATGAAGTAGATTCTAGCAGTAATTATGTTCATGTCCATCCTAATAAGAGGAAAATACCTTATCAAATTCGGGGTTGTTCATTTATGTGACCAGTTAGGGGAAATGTTCTTGATTTTGATACAGTTTCTCTCCTTAGAAGAGAAAATTGTTATAAGATATCATTATCTACAAATTTATTGATGAGTACCATACAGGAAATGTACAGTTGACATTCCAGGATCCTTATGGTAATGATCAAATGCTTTACATTGTTGGTTCTAGTGGCACATGGACACAGTATGGAATATGTTTACATATTCAAATGGTGTATGTAGATTAAAGATGCAAGCTATGCTACACTATTCTTCATTTTCTAAAATAAAATCACAGCTATGTTCAAGTGAGTCATATGAATATCACAAAAACATTTTACTACAACCATCAAGCAATGGTTTTACAAGGGATCCAATTAAGATGTGACTCCCTTATTGGGATATGTTCAGTTTCTCAATATTCGAAGAAATAAACTCTTTGAAATGAATGGGATTATTGCGCACAACACCAATCCATTTGATTTTACCATAAATGTAGGCATGCATGTCCATATTTATTATGAAAACTTTCCTGGTATGTCTGAACAAGAGTCATTGAAAATTCCATATCCCGTGGATGCGTTGAATTGTTTAGTAGAGGTTTCGACTGGAAGAATATTCTATTGGGTAAGAATGTTTGAAATTCATGTGGATTTTTTTGGTAGAGGCCACCATATTCCCCAAGGTGTAAATCTGCATCAACATGAGGTGTTTTATACAAAACTAGGTTTATTAGTACCAACTGAAATCATTGAATGTGAGTATACTTTGCTATATTTTAATATATACTTTTCAATTTATATCACAAAAAAATATTTATATTATCTTATTTTATATTTATTTTTATTGTAGGAATTGTTGGTGTACTCTTTATTGTGATCTCTACTAAAATATGGGGCACCGACATTCTAAATGGAGAATCACTTTTTTGTCGTTTTATTACTATGAAAGATGATAATCACACCACTTTCCAACTTCTTGCAACAAAAGGTGATGATGAATTTGTTACGGCTATATTAGCTACCTATATATAATATGAAACAAACAATTCATTACCAT